>LPNX010020220.1:673010-806869 GCA_001517045.1 Pseudotsuga menziesii | reverse complement strand
ACCTTAGTGATATTCACCAAACCTGGTGTGCCCCAGAGACATTCTTTAGGGAGCTGATCTGCATGGAGGTTGAGTTTTCGGTAAACATGCTGGAATTGAATCTCTGAAAAACTGGAGTATATGTCTTTTAGAGATCTTCCCAGTTCCATTGACCTCATATCTTCCAGCATACTGATTCCAGTCATTGAGCTCACGACTAGTGAGGAGTCCCCATATACCTGTAAATTCTGTACTCCGTTATCCCAAGCAATGTGAAGGAGAACTTTTAAGGCCAGGAGTTCAGCTTCATTGCTAGATCCTTGGCAAGCAAGACCAGAGAAAGAGATATCGTTTATCCAAGAGGTGCAAGATTCCCCCTATTCCTTGTGAGCGCTCTTGTCCCTGACAGGCAACATAAAAAAATACCAGGTCCGTGATTTATCAATCATCAGGTCTCCTACCACCCGCGGGGTAGGAATGGTGTCTCCTCTTTGTAAAACCTGTAAAGACCCAAAGATTCAGACCACTGTTTGAAAGGAGGGAATAGAGCCATTTTTTATTATGGCTTCATTCCTCATTTTTTATTATCTTATATTAGAAGAATTGCATTTTTCTTGAGGAGAGTACAGCTCTGTAACTGTGCAGAGACAGGGTTAGCCCAGGGAAAAAATGAATTCTGTTAACTTGGGAACCTCAACTTCCTCTACGAGAGGAGTAAGATTCCTTAAGTAGAGACGGAATCCTTTCACCCTTCTGACACCTCAAGTCACTCTCTGATCTATAAGGACACCACTAATTTTTAAATGGGAGTTATACAAGCCTAGTAGGACAAATTTTATGCTAAAAGGACAAACTGTTATAAGGGACAAAATATTACTACAGGATAAAATTATGAACTAACGTTTTAATGTTTACAAAATATGATGAGCAAACTATCTCCTGCCTATTCAGTTTTTACCATTTAGCTTTTTCAATATGAAACCTTCTTTTTGTCATCAGTGTGTTACATACATGATTGCAAAAAATCGAGAAATGCATTTTACCCATTCTATTAGTTTGGAAGCTGATGTTTTGCAAAGGTTGTATAGAATTAATTGATTGTGCAGCTTTGACTCAAAGCAACCAACTTTCCAAATTTCTTTAGAATACTTTCACCCTAAAAAGTCCTTGAAACTCAACAGAATGAGAGAAAATTCAGGGAAAAGTCTTTTATTGAAATTATCTAAATCTTTACACATGTGATACGGGTTTGCAATTTTGGGTTAGCCTTGTATGTAACTATAAAATCAATTACTTACAGTAATGAACTATGCTTCACCAAGTTTCAGGGATGGGGGTACAAGGGAATGGTTTCAGGGACAAGTGGAAGAGGTACCATTGTAACAATGGATTTAATTTTATGGGGGTAGATCATTGATGCCCCATAAGATGGATTATATATGTTATGACTTATTTGGGGTTGTCAGCCTTATGCAACAGATATAATTGTTGTAAAGGAGAAATGGGCCCCAGCAATAGTCAGATCCCTGTAATTATTGGGTTGAAACCCCTGTAACAGAGTTGAGAATGTCCTCATTGCATGGGGACTCCTGAAATCCTATCTGTGGATTCATGTTGCATATGCAGGACAGATGCACCCAGGCCCACACCAGGTGCCTGCACCCTGGCTACACTGCTAATGACTAAAATAAGATGCTAAAGTTACATATAGCATTAATACCCTTTATCCTTTCCTCCCTTGTTAAGAGGAAATTTCCCCCAATTTCTCTATTAGATGGGAGAAACTGTTTTTGAAATGTCACTTCAGAGAGCTACCTTGCATAGCTGAAGTAACTTCACTGATCAGGTACACAGTAGTCCGCTTCCTTCTAGTTGTTCATGTTCTGGCATCCCAAAGTGCATCAGCAGAAGAGGCTGAAAATGAGGAATTGTGGATGGATGAGTGGTATTTCTTGCTCAAGATGTGGTATAAATTGAGATTGTTAACATTCATAACATCATGGATCCCCATTGTGCTGGCAAGTCAAGTAAAAAAGCATTTGTTCCAATGGCCTGCTTCACGGTGTAAAGACCATAGTGTAAAAGTTTAAGTTAATGATGATGCTGTTGTTTGCATCTTTATTTGGCTGGATAGAGCCAGACTTTATCTCTGAGTACATGAAAGTGCAGTGGAACTGGTGCTTATGCTAAATTACATATAGCATCAATACTTTCCATCGTTTCCTCCCTTGCTAAGACGAAATTTCCCCCGATTTCTCTATTATATGGGAGAAACTGTTTTTGAAATGTCACTTCAGAGAGCCATCTAGCTTGCATATCTGTAGTAACTTCACCGATCAGGTATATAGTAGTCTGCTTCCTTCTAGTTGTTCATGTTCTGGTATACTAAACTTAAAGTGCATTAGCAGAAGAGGCTGAGAATGAGGAATTATGGATGGATGAGTGGTTTTTCTTGCTCAAGGTTTGGTATAAATTTAGATTGTTAACATTCACAACATCATGGATGCCGATTGTGCTAGCAAATCAAGTAAAAAAGCATTAGTTCCAATGGTCTGTTTCAGGGTGTAAAGACCATGATGTAAAAGTTTAATAAGTTAATGACGATGCTGTTGCTTGCATCTCTATTTGGCTGAATACAGCCTTACTTTATCTCCAAGTACATGAAAGTGCAGTGGAACTAGTGCTTATCCTAAAGTGCTTTGTAGTTGGCCTGTGTCTGCATAAGGTTGTCTTCTACATTGAAATGTAACTGTGCCAAGTGATCACAAATGTAGTGACTTTGCCTTGTTTTTGTAATCTCACACTGTCAACTGAGCTGGAAGAATTACTGGTTACTCATAAGGTGCTGGCAACTTCTAATAAGAAAACATTTATGTTGTCCAGTGAACAACATTTCATGCTGATAGGACATCTAGCATTTTTGATGAAATCCTGCAACTAACATAATAAGCTAATATTACATATAAAATTAATATGTTCCATCACTAGATCCAGTAATGTTATCTGACATAGGCAGGTAGTCACATATTTGAACTAACAACTATATTGAAAATAGCCACCATATTCAACCATGGTGTGACTTGGATGGATGTTGACTTCCAATCAACTGATCTGTGGTGGTACCCCGAGCCAACTTACCATTATTATCTTGACTTGGTTTGTCCCCTTTGTTGAGTTTTAATCTTTAGTGACTGGGTCAAATTCAAAGCATATTGGTTGAGCAAAGGTTAGTATATTCACTTTCTGGGTCTACATTTGCTAAATAGTAAATATCTGTTGTATTTGCAGGAAGATCTTGGGAGGTCTTCTCCTGCTCCTAGACATCCTTCCAGACCGGCAAGCCGCAATGCTTATGATGATGGAGTTGATCCTATTAGTGCTGCTGAGGGACAGGTTGCAAACATGCGTCATGAATTGGCTGCCATTGAAAGTGTGCGATCTGGCTCAGCAATGCCAGGACTGGCAAGAGTACAAAGTCTTGGTGCTCAGTCTTCTCATGCTTTTGCAGCAGCTCTAGGTGCTTCTCTATCAAGAAACCAAACTCCAGATCCTCAGCACGTGATGACAAGGTCTCCTAGCCCCCGCCCTGTTGGAATGGGAGGAAGATTTGGTGTGGCTGATAAGCAAAACATTGTTTTCCCGAACTCATTTAATGGGGTTTCTTCAAATGTGAGTGAATCTGCAGAAATTGCTGCTGCTTTGTCAGGCATGAGCCTCTCATCTAATGGAGTAATGGAAGATGAAAAACATGTACAATCACAGATGCAACAAGAGATATCAGAGCATAGAAATTATCTTTTCCATCTCCAAAGTGATCAGAACCAAAATCAGCAGCATTCACAACTTGGGAAGTCTCAAGTTGAATCTATACAGACACCCATTTTGACACAATCAGTGCAACAGTCATGTGGTGTCCTTAATCAAAGCAACAGGGCTTTGGCAGATTCTAACATGTCCTCTGTCACTTCACAAGTGCAACATGAAAGTATTCGGCCTACACAACAATCTGGATCTCTTACTCGGGATTTACCCTCAACAGCAATGGAATCAGCATCAGCTGCTGAAGGTATTTCTAATATTGAAGGAACAAGTGGACCCTACCACAATGCAAATGTTTCTAATATGGGTGCTCCGAATTATGGTATGAATGGGTATCCAATTAATTCAATGTTACCATCCATGATGTCTGGATACCTTGCTCCGGGTAGTCTACATCCTACATTTGATAATGGTGTTGCTGGCATGGACTCAAGAAATACAGCAGGTGGTCTTTCTGGAGGAACATCCCGAGGCACTGGAGATTTGCAGAATCTCTATAGATTAGGTGGGCAGGTGGGGACTGGACTTCAGGTGCCAGTTGACCCGTTATATGTTCAGTATTTGCAGAGGACAGCAGCTGAATATGCTACACAAATGGCTGCAGGCTTGAGTGATCCTTCCATAGCAAGGAATTACATGGGAGGACCTTATGTTGATGTGCTTGAATTTCAAAAAGCGTATTTGGGGGCATTGTTTGCTCAACAGAAGTCACAGTATGCCCTACCCTATTTAGGAAAAGGTGGCACTCTTAATCCAGCATATAATTTTAACCCATCCTTTGGTCTCGCAATGCCATTTCCAGGGAGTCCTATTGCCAGTCCTGTGCTTCCGAGCTCTCCTGTAGCACCTGCAAGCCCACCTATTAGACCAAATGAACGGAACCATCGTTTCCCCACTGGTGCAAGAAGTTCATCTGGAGTAGTTGTTGGTTCATGGCATGCTGAAAATGGGGTGAATATGGAAGATGCATACGGGTCTTCTTTGTTGGAAGAATTCAAGAATAGTAAGACCCGATGTTTTGAACTGTCAGAGATTGCGGGGCATGTAGTTGAGTTCAGGTATATATATTTTTTCAATTAATACATCATTACAAGCAAACTGCATTAAATCCTATGAGTCTAACTCTTTGTTTTTTACAGTTCTGATCAGTATGGGAGTCGATTTATTCAACAAAAACTAGAAACCGCAACAGTTGAGGAGAAAAACATGGTGTTTCAGGAGATATTTTCTCAAGCATTAACTCTTATGACAGATGTCTTTGGGAATTATGTTATACAGAAGGTATATGTAATTTACCTGTAAATTAAGTTCTACAAAGCTTATTCTATTTTAGTCTCTATATAAATTGTCTTGTATGTAACTTTATAGGAACCTATTTATAATTACTGTAACATGATTGTTTGTGCTCTCTTAGTTCTTTGAACATGGTACAGCGAGCCAAAGGAAAGACCTGGCAAACCAGCTTTCTGGCCACATTTTAGCTCTTAGTCTTCAAATGTATGGCTGCCGTGTAATTCAGAAGGTAATTTCATTTCAACCTCCCTGTCAGTTGTCTTTTGACTGCAAAACTAATCTAATCTTGCACTTATTCTGTCTTTGTACTCTTTTTTCTGGAATATCCCATTTTTGAGATATTATTCTCTGTTAATGTCTGCAAAGATTAATTTCTTTCATGACAGAAAAAAATATTCTTTAAGTTTTACATGGTGGGATATCATACTTTAGCACCACCTCAGCTTGCAGTCAATTCATAATTGTGTAGGTACGTGTTAAGATACAAGTCAATTTTAAAAAAAAAATGTCATTTTAATGCTGTGTAGGTTACTTTCAAATCACACATGTTTTAGAGTATCTATGTATTGGACAGTTTTTTTTAAGCCATAGGAAAAAATCTATGTATTTGATATTTCAAAGGGTGAAATCAAAATAAATTCAAAACTGTCTTTTCTGAATCAATTGACCTGTCCAGGATGCATTCACCCAAAGTTTATGCCTTTATAAAGACAAAAATTCATGCTAGTCCTATTACATTTATCCATGACTGATTTGGTCTACCAAGAACCTCCAAGAACTCCCAACCTAGCTGCTAAATGTGAAATTAAATGTTTTCACATTATGGTTTACAAAGTAACAAGAATCAGTCTATGTTTCCTTTGTCCCACCAACAACCCATCATGCACATATTAGTATAGAGAAGTTTCATGAGCTGACAGGAGAGTTCCTCCTCTGAAAACTTGTTGAAGTAAAGTACCCTCCTGCAGAACAAAGCGGCCTTAGATAGGTCCTGTGTTTCAAAAACCACGCAGACCGGAACTGGCCGGTCTGACCGGCCAACACCCTGGGTGGTTCAAAGCGGCGGCCGGCCCTAGGTATGAACCGGTCAGTTCATTACCAAACCGGTCTTAGCCGGCCAGGCCCGTAACTAACCGGCTGGCCAGCTGGGAAACACCTCCGCTGGGTCAAAAAAACATTTAAAATTTTATTTTTATATAACCCTAAAATTTGATTTTTAACTAACCGTAAAATGCATGGCGAAGGCTATAAAAGAGACCCCCCTCCCTCCCATTTCACTCATAAGTTCATAACAACGATTACCTTTGCCGTGAATGGTAACTTGACACTCAAGTTACCCTTTGACACTGATTGCAGCTTTACTAATTGTCATAAAATTTTTCATTAGGAGTTATCAGAGATTATATGCATACTTACACCCAGTGGTTTATGTGGCTCTTTGCTTGGTAGTCACCTTATCCAAATCTTGTATATATATTTTAAAGCATTATCGTTAACCATCATAATTCAAGAGAGCCAGTTCAATGAATAATTTGAGTATCCAAACTCCGTGGCATGCATTCAATTAGAATTTATTGGTGATAGATGTATCCTCTATGTTGATTCCTACCACCAGTTCTTATAAATTTCTCTTGACTATGAAAGAAGCATGTTAGGTTAGTAGGCAGACTTCTCAGCATCAAGTGTAGATTCATAAACAATTAATTGTGATTTTCATGACATGCCTAGCTCACATGCTTTGGCAAGTATACCATATATATTTGAGTAGACTTTGCATATTATGTCTCTAATCATCTAATGGCTTGAAATCATATTTTGGAATGTTAAATTTAATTTGTCATTAAAATTGTAATATAATATTTTTTGTATTATTTAATAGCCTGGTTCATTGAAATCAAACCGCTCTGGTTCATTACCGGTTCCGATTCCGGTCCGAGTTGACCCTCGACCAGTTCAACTCCTGGTTCCGAGTTTTAAAACCTTGGATCATAGGTCATCTGCCTGGAAGTTAAATTATCTAAATGCATGGGTGAAGGAAATATCTTCAAAGGATGACATCACATCCTTGATAAGCATCAAGATTTGGTTCAATACCAGTTTTTTGATCTTGCATTTGAGATTTTCCCAGTCAATAACAAGCTTTGAGTCACCCATCACCTGTAGAGTTTTTATCTATTTCTGCTTGTCTGCCTTTAGGAGAACCCAAAGAGCCATGAATTCTGCTCTGTTGTTTGATCCAATTCTATCAGAATATCTTAGGCAGTAATGAAAAGCAGAATTTATGTGAACTTCCCCTTCTCCACAAATACTTAGATTCCCTTGGCTAGCTCCATCAAAGAAGCCCCAAGATTTCTCAAAGTCTATACTGGGCACCGGCAAGATTCTGAGTCCTTTTTCTTTTGGAACCCCCTTATGCTCCAGCATAGCCAATTTGACTTTGTGAACCACCTGTGCTGCTGGAGTCTGATTTTCCTGCAAAAGCATTCATTCCTTACCCACCAATTCCAATAGACAAAGATACAAGGAAAAGCCCTATAGTCTGAGGCTGCTCCATCAGAGAGCCATTCCAGCAGACAGTCAGACAATAAATTCTTGTTCCAGCTAGCTCTAACCCTTAGCCCATGGGTTACCTTTTTCCAAATGTTTCTAGTAAAAGAGCATGATACAAACAGATGGTTTACTGTCTTGCATTGGACAGTTTTTATAGAGAGACAGAAAGAAAATTAAATGAAATGGTGTTTTAGTTTTTCATCAGCGCAACAACTTCAGGATAATTATTGGACTTTCAGTTTAGCAATAAAAAAATTTCAGTTCAGTAAAAATAATGGTAGAATACAAAGGAAGGTCTAAAGTTACAATGCCAATCCCTAAACCCTAAATACCTAAAAACAGGCAGTGATATTGGCAAGAGTCAACAAGTGTACATCAAGTGGAGAGCCGAAGCTTTTACGTTTCACCCTAACTAGGTATAAGTAAAATCAAAACAAAAAGCATTATTCTGAAGGTTGCACTGCAGAGTAGCCATGATCCCCCTCATGCAGCGTTGGGCAAATACAAACATGTGTCCATAATAGATGTTCTGATAGATACACAGATATGTATGCTGAATAAATGAATCCTTATCTGTGTGGCTGGAAGGCATTGATCAGGTGTGTTTGATTGAAGGTTTCCATATTCAGAGATCATTGGTAATAAACATCAGCTTTACTGTGGCCTATTTAACCTAGTTGTAATATGTTTTTACATACATGATGCCAATATGATCTATGAAAGTGGAATATATCAAATAATTGGGATTCTTTAGCTTTGATAATTTTACTGTTACAGGCAAGAGGACACACTCATTTCCTTCTTAGCAAAGCTTCTTCATTTGCAAGTTAAATTTTTTGATGTTAGTTCCCATTCTTTTCTTTTGCAATAAATGTACATTGCCTCTAGCCATCAATAAATCTATGATTATATTATTAAATAAACTGGGAATCACCTAGTTTTGAGAAATTTACTGTTACAGACTAGAGGACACCTTATTTGTTTTTTAGAAAGGCTTCCTGATTTCTGAGTTAAATATTTTGAAAAGTCACATTTCATTTATTTTCCAACAGTTCTCTAAGAGCAGGTTGCCTCTGGCCATGAATTAATCTATGATAATATGATGAAATTGCTAACAATTTTACACTGAAAGCCAATAGCAAAGGAGTTGTTGCTTTCTACTCAGAATAATCTATATATTGTAGAACGTAAGTTGCCACTGTTTCTAATTGTCTGGTACATTTCATATTTAATTAAGGGAGGCTGCTCAATGAAACTATTTCAAAACCTAAGGAAAAACATTTTTTACTTCCAGAATTCTTAACTTCACAGATCCCACTTATCAATGATTTAGCAGAAAGTATTCCGTTAATTCTAGAACTAGATTAAGCAAACATCGTTATGGGCTGCTACAAAACAATTTACATATATGTGGATGACTTGTTGATGCTGGCTTATATTGATCGATGAGAGGAAAAAGTGATGTTTGATGTGTGGTTTCCAGCAAGCATGAGCATGGAGATACTTAAGAATGACAGATTTAATCAAGGTTTCCCCCTTTCTTTTGAATTCTAGGGTGGTACACAATCATATGAGAGATTTTGTTTTCCAAAGAAAAAAATTGTAATTTGTATTCATAGCTGAATCGATATTTAGATTCTTTACGTTCCCTTGGCACTATGTCAAAAAGACTTGTTCATAATCAGCCTTCATAGACTCCATATTGTTTGCTATCTATGTTCCTTGAAGGAAATATAAATCCCCTAGTTAAGCAAGATAACTTCCTAACATATCGTCTATTGAAAGTTCAGTCTAGCTGCTGGATTTTATACATAAACAGAAATAAAATAGCAAAATTCTCTATTACCAGATCAAGAAAACAGAAGCAAGATGCAAGCAACTTTTAAAACAAGCTCTTCATGTCACTGGTTTAGTAGTCTGTGATAGAACTCCATCTAGTGATTCTTCCAGCATCAAGAGACCGACTTTTACCTGTTAGCCTTCCTTAGAGAGATCATCTGCTACTGCATCAAGTTCTCTGTAGATATGGGTATATGAATTATCTTGAAAAATGCCAGGGATTTAAGCAAATATCATTATGGGCTGCTACAAAACATTGCATATATGTGAATGACTTGCTGATGCTAGCTTATATTGATTGACGAGGGGATAAAATGATGTTTGATGTGTGGTTTACAACTTTACAACAAGGTTGAACATGGAGATACTTAAGAATGACAGATGTAATCAAGGATTCCCTCTTTTCTATTGAACATTAGGGTGGTACACAATCATATGAGATTTTTTTTTTCCAAAGAAAAATATCGTAATTTTTATTTATTGCTGAATGGATAATTGCATTCTTTAGGTGCCCTTAGCACGATGTAAAAAATACTTGTTCATAATCAATGCCTTCTCAGAGTCCATATCATTTACTATCTATATTCCTTGAAGTTTCAAAGGAAATATAAATCCCCTAGTTAAACAAGATAACTTCTTAACATATATTCTATTGAAAGTTTAGCCCAGCTGCTGGAATTTATAAATAAACATAATAAAAATAGCAAAATTCTCTATGACCAGATCAAGAAAACAGAGGCAAGATACTAGCAATTTATACTTCATGTCACTGGCTGAGTAGTTTGTGACAGAACTCCGTCCAGTAATTCTTCCAGCATCAAGGGACCAGCTTCAACCTGTTGGCCTTCCTTAGAGAGACCATCTACTACTATATTGAGTTCTCTAAATATATAGGTATATGAAGTATCTTGAAAAAGCCCAGAAACTGATTTCAAACGATCTACTAGTGGTTTGAGATTCACAATCTAAATCTGGCTATCACCTCTCATCCAGTGGATAACAAGTGAAGAATGCCCAGAAACCTGAAAACATTTAATCTATTTCTTTATTGCCAGTTTTAGAAGCCCTCTTAAAGCCAGGAGTTTGGCTGAATTATTTGTTTGTAGACCCAAGCCTACTTTGAATTTGATGAAATGATTATCAGAAAAAAAATAAAATCCCACCAGCATTACAGAAATTTTGTGGTCCCTGTTTGGCTCCATAGAAAAAGTCCCGCAGATATGCTTTCTCAATCAATAACTCCCCTATTGGTCTTGGGACTTTTACTTCACCTCCATCTTACAGCCTTGGAATAAACCATATATGCGAGAATACTTGGAATGTCGGCTTTTGTTTGCCATTAAACATATTATCATTATGTGCAATCCATATGCCCCAAATCACTAAACACGGTAAATATCTGAATGCTTTAGCTCTTTGTTTCTGAACAACTTTCCCAAGTACTCAATTGAAGAGCCATTCCATATATTCTGACAACCAATCATCTTCTCTACGTCCTTCCATTATTGGACTGCATAGGGGCATAGGGACACCTGATCATTAAATGGTCAATGTCTTTCTATACATAAATAACAGTAACTTTGTCCACTTTTAGCCCTATTTTGAATCAAGTCCCAGGTCAAGACTCTTTGTGAGAGAGAACCATAAAAAGGGCTTGGATTTTTTTAGGTGCTTTTATTTTCCAGATTGTTGTCCACCACCAGGTGGCAGGCCTCCAATTGATCACCACTTGAAATCATTACTTTGTAAGTTTGTACCCTTGCCTGGCAGTATATGGCCCAGATCATTACTTTATACCCTTGAGTAGTATATGAGCTAGATGCCTTATTTTGTGCCCATGCTAGTGTGTTAGAAAACTGCGTCATTTTTATGACTCTTCTTTATCTCTTCAACCAACATATTTCATCTAGCTTCTCTTTCCCCTTCCAGCTTTAAATATTGAGCTGATTTCCATCCTTGTGACCAGATAGTAGTTGTATCATTATCTTCTGCTTGATTTAAGGAGAACAAACCTTTGGTATGAAGGTCAGCTAAGTCATCCTGAAGAAGTATAACGACATTCCCACATTCCAAGATAAAATCAACACACAATCTCACCCGTGTCCCATTTCCTACCTCCCATAGATTTTTAATTTGTTACCAATAATAGGAAAGGGTAAGACCGAAGCCTTCAATTGGTTAGACACAGTTTTTGTGCTTTTTGTGGGATATCTTATCCAGTTCATAAATGTTTTTGGAGCTATATAATTCTGTTCTATCACTTGCTTCTACAAGCTTTCTTTTGTCAATAGATTCCACAAGCTTTTCGCTGCTAGTGATTTTCCAAACAGGTGAATGTGTCAAAGTCTCCAACTACCCAACTCCTTTTGGAATGAAAGCCAATGAATGCCAAAATACAGGAAAAAATATTTTCAACTATCTAACCGACAATAGACCAAAACTTTTACAAAGAAGAAAATTACAAACTAAAAGATGGCTTCAAAATTTGATGACCGATATGCATCTCTACTGAAACACTTGGGTAATCAGCTGCAGTGCTTTCTGGTTCCCTATGATGGTCTCCTGTCTATGTACCATGCCTTTAGCTTCTCTTCATCTTTAGATCTGGGTCTCTTCATTGGTGCTCCATGAGATTGTCTTCTCCCTCATCTTGAAGGCAGAATTCCACCAAACCCACCTAGACAATCTTCCAGATCTATTAGATTGCCATCACTCTCACATATCCATACGTTGAAGGTAGGATTCAGTTGGATTCATTCTGGCAATCTTTCAAACTGAGATTTCCAACTTTGGTAAGCACCCTACTCAAAACAGGTAGTCTTTATTGGTTTCAACATTTTCAGTATCATTACATTTAACTGTTTTCCTCTGTCTTTCATCTCTTAGATAAAACAGACTGGATGTAAACTGAAAATGTTTCTTTCTGGTCATTCAGCATAAATGGAGGTTTACATGTGCCAATTTGCCAAATAGTTATTGCCTCTACTTTTGGCATTCATTCAATCACTTTTGTATATAAAGGTTTATGAAATTTAAAGAATGAATGATGAATGCACATTATTTAAGCACACATCTCTGTCACTTCACTTTTGTCACATTAGTCCAAGCTCAAGCCACATATGTAGTCTCTGATATATTACTGTAGACTGCCATGCTTGCAATTTTACTCATTTCTACTGGAACCGAGACTTGAAAGTTGTCCTAAAGCATCTGGTCTTAACATTCCTCATTCTACCTTTGTTTATGGAGCATGCCCTAAACTGTGGGATGTGAAAAGCCTGTTCTAACTGTTTACTCGCAAAATGTCTGTATGCCCTGTGAGCAATGTCTACAATTCATTCTGAATCTGCAAGTTGGAAGTTTGCTACACCTAAATATCTGCCAATTCTGCTCTACAAATATAATTGTTTCTGCTGAATCGTCCATGCTACACTTTCAATCATGTATTTTCTGGGCATGTCATATCTGTCAGTTTTTACAAACACGTGTAAAGCAAGAATGGACATAAGAATGAGAGAGAATAGATTGATTCATTGTCTCTTTAAATAGGAGAGAGAGTAGTTATGTAACTCCAGAGTACATAATATTTTAATGATAACATTAATTAACTCATGTTTACATCATATAAAGACACTAAATAAGATGACCATTTTTTGGAACCATAGGTTTTTGGTAAACCTTACCTTGTGGTTTGGGGAAGCCGACCATTGTGGGAGCTGATCGACACATGTGGATCCGATTGGCGTATGGAGTTACTTGATCCGCATTTTATGGAGTAAGTATGGGGTGTTTGGGAGTTTCTTTTATGGACCTAAACCTATTTATAGATAATCCCTTGGATTGGTCTATCATAACAAGAAGCTATCGAGTTATTCATTCCTATGGATGAAGTGCAAACGATGTCTGTCGACACCACGTCTCTTCTGGAATCTTTGTTCTTCACTTCTGTTGTTTTTTTCCTGTCTCAACATGGTATTAGAGCTATTGGGCTATTGATTTGTGTTACGCAGAATGCGAAGAGTTTCAGTAGAGATTTGTGGTTCATGATCAGGGATTTGCAGAATGATCGAGTCCCATTGACATCGGTGGTTTTGCTGAGTTGAGTTTGATGTTAAGGGGTCTCCTCTTGAGAGTATGGTGAATCATGCGTTCAACCATCATTCATATCGGTTTTCTATACACGTAAATTCCTTGACGCGACCTAAAACTTGACGACTTGCTTTGGAGCATGATCTCTAACTCATCGATTGATTGATTGCTGTGTCTACGTGAATTGATAGTGTAGTTGAAAGATTGATGTCCTACCATTGGTTTTGAATTGTTGACCTTCGTGGATTCAATGGGCCGTGTAGTAAAATCATTAAGTATTTGCATCGATTGAGGGTCAACTACACTTGTCGACTGAAGTATCTGTCTCGATAGAGGGTCCTCTACACCTGTCGGCCAGAGTTAAGAAGACATAGACTAGGATATGTTGACTTGCTTTGAGCATTGATTTGCATGGATAATAGACTTCTGGAGCCATCAACATTTGACATATTGTCAATGTTGTCGAAGGATGAATTGTGCATGGTTGATCTGCCTTAACTGACTGGAAATTTGTACCAACTATCGACTACAGGTTTGAAGAATCAAACATGTTGCCACAAAAGCCAGCTCCCCAAATGCAAGGACTCCATAGAGTTTTAGCCAAGCGCAACTATGGAAATAGAGTAGCTGTCACCTACTTCTACTTCCCTACACTTCTAGTAGCTTGGATAAACCACTAAGGGGGGGTTCCCTAATGCAACAAAGTCTAGGAGACAAGGCAAATAACTTATATTAAGTTTGGATTATGGGACATATGTGGAAAGATCTTACAACAACATCGATTAATCCATTAAGTTGCTTGCATTATGCAACAAGTGAAAGTAAGCAACACAAGGTCATTAAGTGATTTGCCAATGCTAAAGAGTGATAAACTTGTTGCAATAAATTAGATCAATAAGTGTTTGATGAATAAGTGAAGTGCATCCCATTAACAAGTATTGATCAAGGTGACATTGCTGTTGTATTGTATGATTAGTGACGAGTTAAATGTACCTAACCAACAATGGAAATAAAACTTTAAAATTTTAAATCATAAGAAATTTGATTAAGTTGCTAAGTTAAAGCTTGAAAGAAAATTGTGAATTATTTTTGAGATGAATTCTACAAATATAACTCAATAAACTATAAACAAGGTCATTCATTCATTCTAGAAATAAACCCACAATTTAAGGTTGTTATCGACCCAAAAGATGTATTTGCAAGTGAGATTGTATGGTTAAAACAACATAAGTTTTCCAACAACTTATAAAAATAGAATTTATAATCAAAGTGTTGAAAATAAAGAAGTAACCAAGTGCTGAAAATAAAAGGCCATAGAAGTTCTTAGTTACTTGCAAGTGCCATTAAATTTATGATCTGAAATAGTAAGTAAACATACCATGTTAAACAATGAAGGATCTAGATTCTAAAATAACGTTAGGAAAATTTTGTTTTGAAGTGAAAATAGTAACATCTTGTAAACAACTCCAAATCAAATAAAATTTAGTTCATTGAAAGATAAACAAACTTAACCATGGTGAATTAAACGAAAATCTGAAAGTAAACCATTAATTTCATTGTAGATTTATATCATAACAGTAAAGATAACCATGCAACCATTATTATAACACAAGATTAGTGAATTGAAGTGCAGCCCCACAGGGGTTGGTGTAGGCGCCCCTTTACTTGTTTAATGAATGAGATCAAGTGTTATTTCCATATTTAATAATTGAACTTTGAGGTAGCTAAAAGAGAGAAAGATAGTCTCTTGACTAGTGCCTATTATTTAGTGAAAAGGGCACGGGGTCATTCGAGAAGGATGAGAGATGCTTGGTGATCAAAGAGTAAAATAACTCATACCCTAGTCCTAGTCCTTGATAGTCAAGTATTACTTCTTCTTGTGATCAAGAAGAGGGCTTCAAATGCTGATTCCTTTAGTAATCCCGCAATCAAATTACTACGAAACCCATTACAATATGCACATATCATAAGCTAAAAATGTAGCTATTAGTTAGTATAACAATGTAGTACTATAAAAAGAGAGTGCCTCAATGACCGTAATGCTTATAACTTGAACAATAGAAAATATTACTTGATTTTTTTTTTCACTAGTGTCCTCAAATCACTTATATAATCAACCCAATACACTTAGCATAAAAATAGACAAGAGCAACAAGAGTGGAATTCTATTCTTCTAACAACCCTAGATCTTGACCATTCAATGTTGTAACAAGCTCATTGACAAGTCAAAACTAACAACTCACTCTCCAAGATAAGGGGACAAAGAGAGGAGTGCTCTCATCAAAACCAATATAAAGTTATGCATGCTCCAAGATAAGATGCCACGTGTGCACCAAATAGGTGAGGCGCTTCATAAATTAAGTGGTCAAAGAGAAAACGATGAATGCTTCAAGGCAACAGTTTTGGAATTGCCAAATTCCTCAATATTTATCGGATTTTCTATTAGAACCACTTTTTGGAAATCCCATGGCCACTTTGCTTCTGATTCTGTTGAGATGGTAAAATTTGGGCACTCTATCAAAAGATAATTGCTCCTGAAGTCAGGACGCCCCTCCAAAAAGTGTACCATAAAAAATGCCAAAAGGTACCACCTGTGCCTTCAAATGTGTGTACAAGGAGGGGACTTATCACATGGAGAATATACATCATTAATACTATCCAATCCAAGTGTTAGACCATATAATGTATGAATTACAAAAAAATACCTTCATATATTCAAAACATTAACATAAAAGGCTATTTATTGCGCTTTTCTAATAACTCACTAATTAATTATGCTAACAACCTTAGAATTGCCTTGGTGTAACTATAATTGATCCACAATTATATGTTTTACCTTCACAAACGAGTATGTTTCCTATGTTTCTAAGGTGAGGGTGATGAAATGAATATGATGTTAGGGAGAGGGGGTTCCACATGTGCCTTAGAAGGGAATAATTTTTCATGAGCTACCCTTTCTTTGTACGTCTTTTTTGTGTTTTTTTTTTATCTTCAATTTTTTTAATCCTTTTGGCCTTTTTTGGCTTAGTCCCGGAGCTTTAGATTTAGCTTTGATAACTTGGAACATAGGGAACATGGCCTTTTTGCAAGGGGGCATTGCTCACATTTATCATTTTGCTTCATTTCCCTTAGAGGATATGAGTCTTTTGGCTTTGACTTAGGCATTCATACATGGGAATAATTCATAATATAGAGACCATGGTACATAACATATGATAAATCAATTATGAAAGGGCAGCATAATGGAAATGGATGGAATGGCTAGTGAAATGACATGATATAAAAAATGGTTAGGTGAAATGTTGTGAATGACATGGAATAAGGGTCACACTTAGATCCTAGGGATACATCCGATTCATAAGTTTACACACTTAATCTAAGGAAACTTATAACCACATCATAATGCATCCTTGGTTATAATTAAGATACACGAGTCATTATTGAATGACACCATTGACCCCTTATGGTCATGTCCACATATCAGAAAGCATTAACCGTAAATCAATTAGAGAGGATATGCCATAACACTAATACAAGCAATGTTTTAAAACTCAGACCTAGACTCGTAATCGGTAAGGGTCAACTTGGACTCGGACTCAAAATCGGTAATGACTCGGCCGATTTGAATTTAATGACTTGGATTACTCAAAAAATACATAAAATATTAAACGAATTTTTTTTTTTTAAAGATTTTAATCCATGCTTGCAAAGCATTAGAGACAAAATATCCAATGTCTACTCATGTATATACATAAGGGTGAATATATCAAAATGGCACTGAGTGTACTGTGCAATACATATCTAGAACACAAAACATAATCAATGAGGTCTAAATGGCTTGTGGAGTAAAGAAAACAACATGCTATGATGCCACTACATCATATGTCAATGATCATACATTTCTTTTTGTTTAGCCTTCTCCTCTTCAAATTTATCAAACTGTTGTTGCAACTCCAACCTAATCTCTCCAATCAACTCTAAATCAGCTTCCCATGGGGCAACATTTCCTCCAACAACAACCAACAGTTGTTTAAGTCTATTAATGCCCCCTCCTTTAGTCCATTTCTTGCAATACTTGCAATGCATTTTCCTTTCAGTGACATCAGCATGGATCCATTCTTGATCTTTTCCTTTTGGGGCCAATCTAAAATCTAAATGCAAAACAAATCTAAACATGCAAACAAAAAAAAAACTTATTATTTTAGCAGCAAACAATAGAAAACAGGACTGACATTTCTTAATTTAATGGGAAAAAAAGAAATATTGGCTAGCTGGCAGCAAACATACATCTAGGTAATAGAAAATCGGTCTCCAACAACCCAACTTATCCAATCCTGTTGACTGTTCTTCACTGCTGGATGCTCCTCGAAGCCTCCATGAATTCAAACAACAATAATGCCAAATGCTCACAAACATCTTACATCAGAAGTGTGAGGCAAATATAGAGGGGCAGGGGGTCATCTTATGGCCTCAGGTTAGGGTTAGAATAAGAAAAATATTTAAAATAAAAATCAAACATGTTTTTTTGGAGTCTGCATGCGTGTGGGTGTCTACCACAACTGACTCGGCTGACTTGGGTTGCAACTCGGTCAACTGGGACCCTGACTCAGTATCAAATCGACCACCTGGGCCGAGTTGTAGGTCGAGGCCGAGGATCAACTCAACCAACTTGGCCAACTTGGACTCGGACTCAGCCGATTCTTAAAACACCGAGTACAAGTATCTTCTCCCCAATACATTTGCAATTCCACACAATTTCACAATGGTCTGACAGTGTTCAAGTTCTTCATTGACTAGGACTGACAAACATTGGCAATCCTCAAGCAGGTTACTGCTCCAGCTTTTCATGATGCCAAATGTAATCTCTTTTCATGGTCGTGCAAGTCACTACTCTTTGCAACACATCACGGACATGGTGATTCCTCAAAACTTATTGATGAGAGCCCTCATATCACAAGCATATGACATGGGATCTAACAATAGGTAGTCATGTAAACATGAGCTAACATGGGGTGTTGCTCTTTATGCCCTTACTCAATTCCCATAGATTGCATCTTCTTGATAGACAATTATTCACTTGGGCGGGATTCCCCTCCCATACCCCTTTTTTAAATTCCTGTGACTTCAATTAGGAGTGGCGCCTTTTTTATCAAGTCGGATCAGCTCCACCAACTTTGACTTGGGTGCTTCAAAGACTCTTCTCTAATGGATTCCTTTCTGTTTTTTATTATATCAAGTTGGCTCTACTAGCTTTGATACAATTGCTTCAATGACACTTCTCTTTGTGACATTTGTACTCGGTGTGCAAATTGGGCCCCTCTTGTCTAGATCGGGTCCCTCTTCTCTCACACTCCACTGTTAAGAGCACACACTAGTTTATGTTCTTTGTCTTGGGAGGTTTCATGGCTTCTCTACACATCATGTTTTGTGGCCCTTCTTCTCCTGACTGCTGTGCATCCAAACTGATGCCTCTACCTTAAAGAACCTTGTCTCACACGAGCCTTTTTGTAAGTGGGCTTGTAAATAAAAGTCATCTTGACGATCATTGGCTGGATTGAAACTCCTATGCCTAACTTGTCTGTGCTAGCAGTGCCTCGGCGCCTTCCCTGATCATAGCAGTACCCCAGCTCCTTTACGTAGTTCCTCTTCAACACCTTTTCATTGTGGCTTTGACACCATCCCATTGTTTGCAGACACAAGAGCATAGACATGAATGCATGAAAAAATGAGAGGGTATAGGTTGATTCATTATTGAGTGATGTGATATCTTTTTACTTAGTAGGAGAGAGGGGACTCAGGAGTAGCTATGTAACTCCCAAATACCTAAATTTTTAATGACTACATTTATTAACTAATGATGTCATCATTTTATTGTAATGGTGACATCATTAACTAATGAAGACATCATTAATGTAATTAATGATGTTCATGTCATCATTATGTAATTAATGATGACATCATTAATTACATAAATTAACTAATGATGACCTTTTTATGAGCATTTTATCTGTCAGTATCAAGATTAGATGTTTTGGAACATTAAATAACAATTAGAATTCTTGAGCCTGCAACCAATAATGATTCTGTGCAAGCAATCTGCAGAGCAAATGTGATACACATAGGGTAATTACTATCTCTTTGGATCTGCAAAATTATCTCTGAATGGCAGGTGGTGTGATTTTATTTTTTTGCCATGTCTTTGCGTGTTCGACATCTGTCACTTCGATGAGTTATGCTATAACTGATCTGCAAGGTCTTAGGAACTTCTCTACATCCTATTTTGAGATTATTTACTTCGAGGATTTCTGCTATTGAGCTTCTCTAACAGGCAGTTCTCCTGCTGGTATGGTCCTTCTAAATCTGCAAAAATGTCTATCTGTAGATAGCTATTTAGTATAGAATTTTATTATTTTTGTGATCCCATGGGCTGCTGCTTAAGAAAAAAATTACTGCAATGGTCACTGTGCCCTCTTTGAATTTCTTTGTCTAGCTGTTGGTTCTAGTAACCTCTCCTGAAAAACCTTTCATCCATATCTTTGACCTTGCTGAACATTTTATGATATTCTTAATCACTATTCTTCAAACATTTTTTTTCTAATTTTATATTTTCATACTAAGCAGATTTACAGAATTCTAAAGTTTGTCTTTAAAATATATTGCCCTTATATAATTTAAAAAATATGGACAGATGAAAAAGAACTTGCCTATGTTATTCTTCACAGTTACACCTTTGAGAACTTTATACACGGATACACCTTGCAAGATCTTTGTAAGACGAGAATGTTATCCAATTGCAACCTCATGACCAATGTTCTAAAATTCTGACTTACAATCAGAATCGGTCGAGGGTCAACTCGGACTCGGACTTGGAATCGGTAATGACTCGGCTGAGTTGAATCTAATGACTTGATTTACTCAAAAATACATAAATATTTAAATTTTAAAGAAATACAATATTTGAAAGTTTCTAATCCATGGCTCCAAAGCATTAGAGACAAAATATATGCCATGTAAGGGTGAATATATCAAAATGGCACAAAGTGTACTGTGCAATACATATTTGTAAGTGGAACAAAATACATAATCAATGAAGCCTAAATGACCTATAGAGTCCATAAAACAACATGCTATGATGCCATTGCATGGTACATGTCATTGATCAACATGATCATTCATTAAACTCATCACCACTAGAACTAGAAGTAGAACTAGAATCAAGGATTCAGGACTAGCAATGCCATAGGTAATGGCATCATCATCTGGCTCCAGCTCGGACTCCTCAAGGTCATCTACAACTGCAGTAGTAGTACTAGATGAACGCCTAGAAGCAAAAGGTTAGGGTTCATCTTATAGCTTTAGGGTTAGGGTTAGATCCTCCAAGGACATTAGTCAACGGCATCACCCTACAATTTTGATGAAACTTCCTAATCCAATTGTTAAAATAAGGTAGAAAAAGGTTCCCATGCTTATAAGTGATTTTGCTTGAGTGACAGAGGAGTTCAACAATCAACGCCACCAACATCAAGGTATATAGAGGGGTTGATGTGCTTGATTAAATGCCAATCCCATACCCTCATACATGATAGAATTTGGTGGAAACTTTGCAATCCTGAAATCCTGAAAACTATTAAGTCTGTTGAATTCTAAATGGGATCTAAAATTCTACTTCTTGCATATGATATTATGACCATCAACCGAGATGACTCAGCCTTCAAAGTGGATCATGCGAGTTTGAGTTGACCGAGTCTTAAATCTTATGCTAATGACCGGTATCACTTTGATGCCATGTTGAAATTTTAGGGTGGTACACAAACATATGAGAGATATAGAACTGGGGAGATCAAAATATTGATTCTATTATGATGCCACAACATATGCATTTCTTTCACATGGATCATATCTTTTTGCAATTTATAGAATCACGAAGAGGGTAAGATGGTTTGAGCCCCTAATCCCTATCTACAACATCTACGTGTTGTATTGGTCACATGCCACTGATATGAAGCGACCATTATATAAACACCTAAATATTAATGGAGTGAATACTTCAATATTTTTTGTTTCTAAATATTGCATGTTCATGATCCATTTTCTATTTTCAATGTTTTGTCCAATTGGCAGCATGCTATGATCAATTGCTTTAACTGAATCATTATTTGAACTGCATTATGAACTGTCTTGAAACTTGAGACCTTTTGGCTCATGGAATCTTTGAACCGATTCATAATTGCTTAATGAAATCATTATCAAAATTGCATTATGAACTGTGTTGAGACATTTTGGCTCATGGGATCTTTGAAATGGATGTTGCAGGCCATTGAGGTTGTTGATGCAGATCAACAAGCACAGATGGTTCTGGAGCTAGAAGGGCATGTCATGCGCTGTGTTCGTGATCAAAATGGGAACCATGTTGTTCAGAAGTGCATTGAATGTATTCCCCAGGATAAAATTCAGTTTATCATTTCATCTTTTTTTGGACAAGTTGTGGCCTTGTCCACCCATCCATATGGCTGTCGTGTCATACAAGTGAGCGTATATTTCATAGTACTAATCAGCTTCTGTCAGTTATATTTTGGTTATTTCTATATCTGTATTAAATTTTTAAAATATTTGTTCTAACAGAGGGTTCTGGAGCATTGCACTGATGCAAAAACTGAGAGCATTATGATGGAAGAGATCTTACAGTCAGTCTGTACTCTTGCACAAGATCAGTATGGAAATTATGTTGTGCAGGTTTGTAACACCTCAAAATTTTAAAATCATGATAGAATGAAGAATTTACCTTTAAGATGGATCTGGCTTTTCTGGAATTTGTATATTGGTTTATATTTGTAACTTGTAAAAAACAAATCTGGTATAACAGTCAGAAGGAAGTCCTTAAATGAGAACTTTTGCAATTGCACAGCCAATACAAGCAATACCAACTCATTTAAAGAAGTGTAGGTAATTTTCATCTCCATGACAAGTTTCAATTATTATTCAAAAATATCAGTAGAGAAGAACAATCTATATCAGTGCAGAAGAACCACCTTATGGTTTCCTATGGTTCCATTATCATTGCACAGATAATGATATAAAAATACTTGATAAATTACTAAGAAAGATCTTGCTTTGCTATATATTAGTAGTATTCATTCAAGGTGACCATAGATTTACGTTGTCGTGAATTTTTTTGAGATTCCTAGCTGTCGATATTCTATTATAAATCATACTAAAGGCTTTCTTACGTGACATACATTTCTATTTGATGGAACTGAATTCTAAAGTTTATTTGAATAAAACATAAAATAGTGGCATTGAATCTGGGTATACATAAATGTATATGGGCTAACATAGATGAATTGTTTCCAAGGAAAGCCTCATGGGGAAACCCTCAGGCACTTCTAAGTTCCTGTTAATTTTCAGACACTAGATCTGATCTTCTCTCCCGATAATTTAATACTTAAATTATAAACAAAAATACACTAGTGTTTTAACAAATCACGCAGCGGAAAAGACACAGGAAATAATCACACCATTTGACACATTGAGATTTACCTTGGAAACCCCAATCCCTAGGGAAAACCAGCAAACAATGTTTTTATTGCAGATTTGTTAAACAACACTTACAACACCAGGCTTCCAAATATGACACACAGCATCTCAGTCAACTCCTCACTCTCCCTTGCTGCAACTATGCCCAAACTCTTAGCAATATCAACAGTGTTGAATTTTCAGCATTAGCATAAACTTTAAAAATTTGCAGATAAACATAAATAGATCAACAGTGCAGTAAAAACACATTCATCACATCAGCACACATGGACACAATATTTTTTACTGGGGAAACCTTCAAAGGACAAAAACCCCAAAAGCATTAATAGCTCATCTTGTAAATGAGATGGCTTAAGAGATTCTTCAAAAGTTCCTCAAATCCAGATCTGGATTTTGACCACAGTAGCTGTAAAATTCATCAGTAAAAATCAGACTGATAATTTTACCCACAATTTCCAGAATTATAGAAAATTACCAAATTAGGGCTTTCTCAGAAAAAACTGAGATTTTCTCTCTCCTGCCTGAAAATATCACTGTTTGAAAACTGCCCAAAAATATCAGACTGCTGAAAACTGCCCGAAAATATCACTGTCTGAAAACTGCCCGAAAATATCAGACTACTGAAAACTGCCCGAAAATATCCGACTGCTGAAATACTGCCCAAAAATATCAGACTGCTGAAAACTGCCCAAAAAATGGAATGCTGAAGATGGCTGTGCAAAAGTGCTGAAGATGGACGTTGCTGATAAAACCCTAGCTGAGGGTTTGAACATAAGATAGTCTTCTTCACCTGTGAGAGCAAAAGTGTGTGTGACAAATGAGAAGTCTTGATCTTCTTTTATAGCCTTTGTTCACCTGTAAGTGGACAAGATTAAGAAAAATAAAAATAATAATATTTTTAGTCTTTTCCTAATTTCACTTTCACTTTTACCAAAAAGGTACTTTTATTTTTTCCTTTGACTTTTATAAGAAGTCCTTATTTAATTTTGTTTTCCACCTGTGGTCCTTTTAGGTGGACAAGATTAGGAAAGATAAAAATAATAATATTTTTATTCTTTTCCTAATTTCACTTTCACTTTTACCAACAAGGTACTTTTATTTTTTTCCTTTGACTTTTATAAGAAGTCTTAATTTAATTTCGTCTTCCACCTGTGGTACAAAAAGTCTTTATTTCTTTTGACTTTTGACTTTGGCCTTTTACCAAGTGCCCCTGTGGTCATTACCTGTGGTACTTTTTTATTTCAAAAGTAGATCATCATAAACCAAGAGAGTTATTAATGCTTTTATTTCACACACTGTGTGACACCTAGATCTGGTACTAGGGTAACTTAACCAAGGGTAGCTAATCCTTGGAGAAGCACACCAAGCCCATAGATCAAGGGTCAAAGTGCCACACATGCCCAGACCCAGTCTAGGCCTTACAATGTCTTCATTCTCCCAGAGAATGGCTACTTAGAACTAAGCTGAGTCTACCAGTCCCAGACTGGTCTACATCGTGGTCCCAGACCAGATGTCTACTCAACACAAGGTTGAGTCTACCCAAGGCAGATCTGGGTTTATATCATGGTCCCAGACTAGATATCTACCATTCAACAGAATGGTTACTTCACCGTGGTCCCGGACCAGGTGGTCCCATTCTTCGAAGAGAAGGGCTCTCGATGCTGCTCAGAAAATCAACAAACAGACACTAGCTTGAGTGAATCCCTCTCTCCCAAGCCTTTGAGAGACTCCCTCTCTCAGATCTGATCACTTAGTATCAATGATATTACTCACACTGACAATAACCACCACAAGAGACATGACTCACTCATGACCGTGTTCTATACAACTCTCCATAAACTCTTTTATAATCTTCATTTATGTCAATACCATGGGAACATAATACCACGAACCCTCCAATATCATTGGCAATAAACTATTACACAAGACTCTATTACAAGGCTTTTTAGAGAGACTATCTCGGATCCTTCTACATTTCTAGACACCCCCATTGTAGAAGTACTTGCCAATCTACAAAAAACTAACACTTCCCCACATTTTGCTGATGGTACCTAGTGTAAACTAGTTAGCTGCTGATTATGGCACCTGGCTTGGTAGGGACATCAAGTGAGGCATGCAACAAAGGCAATCAACCTGGGGGATCGACCCAAGACACGTTGTAGTGATCTTTGACCTAGAACTTGAATCACAATAAAGACATAGAATCCTTATACTTCAAAAGTAACCATAAAACATTCACCAAAAATAACACCAAGATATAGAGAGATTTTTAAGGTAAGGTAACATCATCAATTACTCCTTATGGAAGGAATCACTCCACAAGCCATGCTTATTACAACACAATTCATCCAACCCATCGTACACAATGATACTCCTGTATATATATACTTCCTCATGAGTATTTCTAAGGGGCCTAAGCCAACTACCCTTTATTATTATATTATTTCCACCAACTACCAAGTGTAAATATTCCATGACTATTGGCGCAATACATACATTATCCCCATTGGGTACCTCTTTAGGTACCCCATGTTATTCTCCCTAGGTACATAACATTCCACCCTCCTTTGCATGTTTTGTCCTTGAAACATGGGAGGAAGCCACATAATATGTTCTTCTAAGCAATGTAGTCAACCCATGGGACAAAAGGAAGAGGAAATCCTTTGCTTAGAAAGGGAAGGGTTGACATGAACTCCCCATTGGAGTTGCCAAAATGTAGCGTGATGGTCAGATTGAGGCACCATGCTACCACAAAAAGGAAGAGCCAAGCTTGAGCGCTTGGAAGGGAGGTAGTGTCACCACCTAGTTTTTGGAAGAAACTAAGGAAACTTGGGAACAAGCAAGAGTGAAGAGAGAGGGAAAGAGGCAACTAGATTTATCAGGGTTAAATAATTGAGTATGTGTGATCTAGTGGTGTAGATTATTATGTTATGTATCAAATTCTCAAGTTTTAAACTAAAACAAGTAACCAAATAGCAAGTGAAAGAGAAGTTGGTTTATTCCCTTTGAACATTATGCGAGTTAATTAGCTAAATACACGAAAAGAAAGAGTGCTGAAAGGAGATAATACTCGGCCTAGCTAATCGCTCTTTTCCAGTTAATGCATGCAATAACCAACACCTTTCATTGTGGTGATCAAGCAAATAGGAAGGGGATTTGCGGGTTGATTAACTGGCCTTGTCGAGTCAAAGCTATGAACAAAGTCTTGGAGCAAAACAAAGAAAGAAAATGAACCAAATTGAAGCTACCCTAGGTAAGGAAAGGTAGTGTACAACATGCAATGGAGGAGAGATAGAAACGCTACTCAACATACATGAATGTTAGTATCCTCTTGCAAACCAAACTTGGGAATATTGTCCCCCAATATGATCAATGAAAGGTAACACAACCAATCATACATGTTAAGTAAAACCCTAATGCAAGTATGATGACCTCAGTGCCCTCAATAAGAAGGTACCTTCCTCATTCACAAGCTATGCTAGAACCTCTCTTGAGGTGGTGGTGTTGATTTACCAAGGTGGAAGAATGGATAGCGTTGATGGAAGACACCCCATTGCACATAGAAGATGTTGTTTGACCAAGATGGAAGCCACCCCCTTACACATTTGAATCTAGCTTTGATTCCTAAATATTGTTTTAAACAATTGCTAAGTCAACTGAGAATAATTGCACCAAATATAGACTCGAAAGTGTCCGTTGGGTTTAAGAAAGCTTCGAGGAAATTGTTTCCAAATTTTATTATTGAAATGGAGTACAAAGTTTTCTCATTTTGTGTGATCAGAGGGATTGGATGTAGATGTTGAAACTATGAGGGACAAGGGCACCCTATTGCCACTTGATTGGTGGCACTTTCATGGTGGGGATATCCTTGATATCTAGAGTTTAGAAAACATATTCTTCATCAACTGAGAGGAACTAGAGTATATATGCCCACATTCTATTATATAATAAGGATATATATAAAGCGTGCCCTACCCAAATAATGGGATGTGGAACCATAGTTTGTCAACATGGAATGTTGTTGAATGAAATGACTCACCAAAATTTGCTTAGTGTAGGCGTCAACAATATGCTTTTCAAGTGGATATGATATATTTGGATCTTCAAGCAACAATAGAAGTGCTTGAAAAGATATTGATGATGTGGATCATCAAGACATGGATGAAGATATTTTTGATCATATGTAATGAGGAGTAAATATGATCTGTAAATTTTAGTCTGTATATTACTAAGTAGAGTGATGAGACATTCATTTTGCATTTATGATCATTGAGCGACTAATATATTTTTTTTAATAGAAACTATAAAAGGGTTTAATATTAAACAGGCTGTGCACAACCATTCATTACAAAAAAACAGCATCTGAAGAGTTCTTGCTGATCTGAGAAAAAACAGACAAAACTAGGCCAGAGAGTGGACCTTAAAATGCCAAACAGAGTTCTTACATAACGATTAAATACAGAAATAGTATATACTCGAATGTACTGCTGATTAAGTAATATGCAAAAAAACATAGACTGTTTATCAAACACATTAAGGGTTGCCTGGATGCCCCAAGGGCTGAGTGACCGATTCCTCCTCCATGTGTTGAGCTGCCCCTGGAAGGTTTTCATGAGCTTGGCTTCCTTGATTCATTTGCACCAGACGCTGGAGGTCCTTCTGAATGCGGTCAACTTTCCCCATGATTTCCTTTAAATTCATTTCATTATCATCTATCCTAGCATCATGGTTGCTAATCTGATAAGATGTATAACTAGCCAAATCAACAAGATTTTTTACTTCTTTGGCTGTCTCCCTACTGTCCATGATTCCTATAGCCACCATTTCATATAAGCGCCGAAGATTTGCCTTCAGGTCTGCAAGGCCTGTGTTTTGCCCTGCGAGGTCCATTCTCTGGTCTTGACACGAGTTGAGACTAGCAAGGTTTAGACTTAAAAAACTGTTAAGCATAACCTTAACAGAGCCTGAAAAATCGTGAACCTGCCCACTGCAAAAAGTACTAAATTTGGAAGGCAAATTATTGAAAGCAGAGATGAGGGTAAAGATTTCTTGCTGCAAGGTGTCACAGTCTTTCCTACTGCGACAAGAGAGCGTTCCAATTGCACCTTCCTTCCAACCAGAGCAATTACAACCAAAAGTCAGAGTGTTACCTTCGAAGAGAGAATGTCCGGAGAGAAAATCACTGGTCGCAGGGCCTAAGGCTGAACGCTACGACGAACCAACACCGTTGCGGGATGAGCAAATTCAGTTCAGAAACGCAGCAAGGGCAAGCCTCTCCTTAATGAAACTCCTTATCAGAGGCAAGGACTCCCATGGGATCCCCTGAGCAGAGCCTTCGTCAACTCCAGAAATAACAGCAAGTAGAATTTCTTCCGAACAGACAGCGTGAGTATGAATGAGGTTACGACTATCAAAAGGAGCGGGAGGGTAGAGCAAGCTTCGAGAAGAAGCCATGGTACACAACGGGATAAGACCTGAAGTGTGCCTTCTGGGCGAACAATTAATCCGGAGGGGATGGCTCATTAAAGCTGGAGGGATCGTGGAGGAGATGGAGGTGGGTGGAGGCCACACGTCGCCTTGGGAGGGAACGTAGTTGAGACCATAGTCCATTAGGTTTATTACGATGAGACTTAAGGAAGGATGGGTTCTTAAGGGGGGGTAGATCCTTTGAGACATTAGGGAATGGGTTTAAGCCTTATGTCTAGGCCGTTGAAACAATAATGACCTTGGGGAAGGGAGGCCCCTAAGTTAGCCAGAGAGTCTGCAGGAGCATTATTTGCTCGAAGGATATGGAAAAACTCAATTTTATTCGAGAGAAGGGGAGTAATTCTGTCATACAACCTTCTGCACTTGATGGATCCTGAGGAGTATCCATTGATCATTTTGTATATGACTTGTCTCGAGTCTCCAAAGACAACTATCCTTGAGGTATCTATCGTGTCTAAAAGTTCTAATCCTTGTAAGAGAGCCATCCACTCGGCTTCGTTATTCGTCTTGTGGCCCAAACCCCAAGCAAAGGTTTTTTTCGTTTGTCCTCCAGGATCTAGTAAGATCCCCCTCACACTTGCCACCCCTCATTGAGCGACTAATATTAATGATAATTCTCTTTTGGCTTTATTTTCAAAATTCAAATTCATGAATGGTATTATAATATTTTTCCTTCTCATTCAAATTTCAAATTAATGAATGGTATTATAATATATATCTTTCTCATTCAAATTTCAAATTAATGAATGGTATTATAATATTTTTCTTTATAATATTATAATGATAACTCTTTTGGCTTTTTTCTAAATTCTAGACTATAGGAATTTTTTTTTAATAAAAGTGTATTTATCCTAATAAGTGAAGTTGACAATTAAATGTCAACTTCAAATTAAACCATGACCATCAGATCATGGGGCCTAGATTCAATCCTAGCCCTTGATCATTAGGTCTAATGATTGAATAGGGAAAAATCAACTTTGTGGGAGGATGATGAAGACATCGACTTGTGAGAGAAATATAGCAGCTGAGATGTTGTGTCTGGGCAGGAAAATAAAATCGTGCAACCTTCAGTGATTTAGTCAAGAGTTAACCAGCAGAGAAGAGGCTGTACCATTTTTGTGCATACGGGGCAAGAGAAGTTGTGAGTGAAGGGTTGTACTAGGCGTTCTTCGGAGCATAGAAGAGGTTGAGTTCTGCAGCAATGGCCGTACACATAGTCTAGAAGTCTGTATGATGAAGTCCGAGGGAGAAACAACTTGTGCTGAGCTGAATCGTGGAGCTGGGGGTGTGCCCTATGTTCAGGGCAAAGTATTTCTACTGTAATAGTCATTTTCTGAAGCGTTTTTACTATTGCTATAATTAAACTCTCACAAACTGGTTTTCCCCATCTGGGGTTTCTAGGGCAACTCTGTTTTTTTTTTCTCCTGTGTGTTTGCCTTTCATTTCTTTTCACTGTGCATCTACCTATAGTTAAAAGATTTGGTGTATTTCTATTTCATTAATCAGTTACAACCAAGGTTACACGAACCATGGGTGCGATCAAAATCGGTGGAAGAATCTGATACTGACGCGACACTTATCCCAAAATTAAGAATTGGGTATTCGGAACCCTAACCCTCATTAAACCTAATTATCCTATATTTATCCTATGTAAACAACTTTAGATTAGTCAAAATGAGGTGGAAGAATCTAATGAAGAATCCGAGAATACGATTATGAAGAATCAGATTTCGGTACGGTTAGGCCTAGGGCCGAAACTTAGGTTACAACTGTTATATGTTTGTGTGAATGTGTATTTAATTAGAGAAAGTTAAAATCTGATACTGAGTCTTTATAGTTTAACAAGTTATACAATCAATATTTTATAAGTAGAGAAACTTGATGCCTTGGAAAGGCTTGACAGATTTGTGGGACAAACCCTAGCTCTGCAACAACTGCAAGTGCTGCTCTGAGGAATGCGCCCTCTGCTCTACTCCACTCTGAAATCTCTGATGAGCTACCTTTGTTAACCTCTAGAGGAAGTAACTCCCTCTCTCTCTGTGAAGAAGTGCTCCCTCTGCCCCTCTTTTTTGCTCTGCTCAAATTGATGAAGAAATGCGCCCCTACTTTGGAGTGCGCTCTCTATCCTCGAAAGTGTGCCCTTAGTCTCTATCTCTATCAATCTCTGATGAGATCTTACTAAGCTCTCCCTAGTCTTTGAAGGAAGACCCTCTCCCTCTCTCATCTCTCCCAACTTCAAGAAATTCACCCACTTCTCAGAAGTGCGCCCTCTACTTAGGAAGTGCACCCTCTCTCTCAGAAGTGTGACTCTCCGTCTTTACTCAATCAATCTCCGATGAGATCTGGTGTGATGTTCTCTCACACTCTTGAATGATGCGCCCCCCTCAGTCTTAGAAGGAAGTGTGCCCTCATTATGTTAGGAATGCACTCTCTCTTTCTCAAAAATGTGCCCTCATGCATTGATTCGCTCAGCTTGTATCCTCTTGCTATCTCTACCATGTATCACACAAGTGAGTGCACTTTTACCCTCTGCATACCTTTTCTAACTCACTAGTGAAATTAGGGTTCAAAATATGTAATTTCACTTTTCATGCAAAATCTGGCATGCAATATTTTTAATTAAAAAATGTATACATGCAGATTTCGCATGCAACTGGTTAACATTTCAAAAACCTTTGCATGCTTCAACCATTGAAGCCATGCTGACTGGTAATGTGTTTCTCACACACTACACTGATACCTACCTTGATAATGTCCCTTCTTGCTAGGCATAAGCACATGAAGGACATCCTGAGATACAAATCTCAACAATTTTTAGAGCAATTACCTTTGCCTGTAAAAGGGGTAGAGGGAGTCAATAGTTGATTTACTTGATTTCATTGTATATGAGATACATTGATTGTATATTTTGGTGATTCATGGGTAGGGTACTTAGGATTCAGGACATGATTCATTTTTAATGTATGATGTATCACTAAACGTCTTATACATCTTATATATCGGTTTTCTTTCCATATTCATGTGACAATTTGTTTATTTGATATTCTTGTTGGTTTAGAATCTAGATGTTTATTTTTTTTTTTTAAAGGAATATTTTTTGTATTTTTTAAGTTTGCTGATATATATTACTGATGTTTGCTTACATTTTCCCTGATAAATCCGATACGTTGTTTCTGGACCCTTGATGATATGTTCGCTGACACGATATTTGTAACTTTGATAATTTGTTCACTGCTGTGGTTGGCAGCAAGTACCAAAAGTTCTTCTGCTTGTGCTTGGTTTCCATGTCAGTTTCACAACATTTAAGTTAAGGATTTATTAATTCCATATACAGTTCCAAACAAGTCCTGACCATAAATAATATACTTGATTTCTTCTTGTTTTAATAGGTAAATTGCCCGTTGTTAAAGAAGTGGGCTTCTTCCCTGCTTAGTTACACTGCCTAGGACAAGCTGCCTTATCTCATATAACTATGGGATATCTGTATGCATTTTTGTTGTTACTTATATGAATAGTTTTTTCCTGTTCTACATTAAGAATGCCCCAATTGCATGGACACTAATAGTTTCGTACAGTCGTTTGGTATGGTCTTGCTTATGATACAGACTTTGCTAGGTAGTTGTATTTCCTTCTGTTGCAGAGATAACTTGTATGTAATGCATGGGGCAACTTGAGGGGCCTTTGGTGGTGTAACCTGTTCTTCAACAATTTTTTTTGAGTGGTTTGTTGAAGCCCTATGCGAAATACTAGAAATGATATCTGGTTTTCTACGAGGGGATTTATGCCTCTAATTAATTGGTTATTGGTGCAGTGGCCTTTAGTAACATACACTGTTCTTCAATAAAACCTAACCAATTTTTCAAGTGGTTAGTGGCTGCCCCGTTCCAAATAATAATTGAATGATATTTGAATTGCTACAAGTGGAGTGGGACCTGTTCTTCATTGGCTTATCTGATCTTCATCACTTGACTCATTATTTGTTGAAAACTTTCATGCAATATCCTTCTTCCTTTAATTGTTTTCTTTTTGCAAACAAGGTACAGTTCCTGATTTGTATGCATGTTAAACCCACACCAAATGCATTTAACAAACTCTTTTGACATGTTGGGAATTGTCACCATTGACGTTGTCATAAACAAGCCTGTATTGTATTACAGTACTTAAGTTAACTTGTTCCTGAATCCTTAAAAAGTCGTTAATGTAACTAAGCTTCCAAAGACAATTGCTTATTCATTTCATCTAATCCAGGTTTGAACAGATGTTTTGTATCTAAGAATGTCACATCTTGAAGTATTTGTAATTTATTCGCGTTCAATGATATATGCTCTAACCATGCTTACCATGCCATAATTTTTTTCAGAGCTATTCATCTTATTTATTATTTAGCTGTATAATCCATGATATTCTAACATTTATATTGTCATTTTTCAGCATGTACTTGAGCATGGTAAATCACATGAACGCTCTGCAGTAATTAAGAAACTAGCAGGACAAATAGTTCAAATGAGCCAACAAAAGTTTGCTTCAAATGTAGTAGAAAAATGCTTAGTGTTTGGAGGTCCCGTTGAGCGAGAATTTTTGATCAAAGAAATGCTTGGCTTGACTGATGAAAATGAGCCTCTACAGGTATGTGTTCATTTTTATTTATAAATGTGTTTGATATTTTTATCGACTCTGGCAGTATAGTTTTCTACACATTGTTTTTGTGTATGTGCAACTGTTTTTATCTCCCTGTTCATGTTCTCCATATGATTCCTCTTATGTTGCTATTGTGTGCAATTGTTTTAAGACATTATTGATCTTTTTTGATGTTTGCTTAAAAAATGTTGACTTGTTTTATTTTTAAGTCAGTGATGTCTTCTTATTGTGAACTGATGAAAGTCAATTCTTGATTTGAATGCTATGTTATATTCTTGAAGAAATCTTTCTAGTGGGGTGCACGCCTCATCTGCACAACAAATCCTGTCACTGATCATTAAGAAGGGTGCAATTCTCTAGGTCAGAGCATCACCATGAAAAAACAGAAGGGCAATCCTGTGGTACTTACTGTTTTTAGAACTCGGAGAAACCTTAATTTTGACCTAATTCTGACTTTCTCAGAATGACATGAAATTTCGCCCACATGCTGTTCACCATAAACAGTATCCAAAATTATGACCCAATCTTGAAATGTAAAAACCCTAATTTCATGTAATTTTCCATGTCCTCCGATTATTCATCAAAATTGGTACACATGTCCTCTGATCATTCATTAAAATTGGTGCACATGTCTTGTTGAATTTTATACCTTGGAGTTGTTCCCCTAAGTGACATTTGCCTAAGTCACTAGGAAAAGGGGTTAAGTCACTTGGACTTTATATTAATGACTTGAGATGAGCATTAAATGCACTTTAGAAAATAAAGTGTACTATAAGTAAAAATTTAAAAAGGGAGTGAATTAATTTTTAATTTGTGGAAAAAAATGATTTTATCACAACCACTCATCTAATCTAATATGGGCTCTTGGATTAAATGGCTTTTCGCTCACCCTAATTGTTTTTACCTAAAAGACAAATTTTCCAAGTGAAGAGGCACTTTTTGCATTTTGAGAGAGAGAGAGCCAATTTATGAGAAAGAGGAAAAAACACAGGAGAGCATTTTTCTTTGGCACGAAAATAGAGGAGGATAAAAACAGCAGGCATGGGCACGAAAATCGAGGCAGCAGCAATGAGCATTTATTATTGGTACCGTATTGTCTGTACAGTACAAATTCTGTATAGGGCACGAATCCTGAGGTTGAGATTCACGACACAAATTTTGAGACAGATTTCAGGCACGATTTTCGAGGCAAGTACAATCAGCATGATTTTTGAGGAAGTTCTGTACAGAACAGGTTGTACAGCCTGTCCATACAGCGGCCGTACAGTCCTGTAGCAGCACAGAAATCGACGAGGGGCAAAACAGGAATTTTTTGAGTTTGCAAATTTATGGGTTGGCACAAAATTCGAGGCAGAATTTTTTATTTTCCGGTTGAGATAAGTTGTGGCTGATTTTTCTATCTACTGCTGTATTTTTCAAAGATAAATAAAGATTTTCTGTCTCACAGGGTTTCCCCGGAGGTTGGGGTTTTTTCTTGGGTCATAGGACCAAAAATCTCTGTGTCTGAATATTTAGGTGTGAATGTGTTTTATTTGCTGCTCATAAAAAGTTGTAGAAATTCTTCTTGTGTTTTAGTCCTATATTGTTTATGAGAAAAATCTAATTTGCATCAGAATGTTAAATTGGGTTGGGCATTAAACAATGTTTTAAAACGGAGTTGGAAATCGGGTTGGGAGAGTGCTGAAAATTCTACATGGTATCAGAGCTTTGTTAAAGAAAGGGTAGGACTTTACACAATTAAAAATTTCAGACGTCAGTGATTTCTTTTTTCAGTGGGCAACACCTTGTTGAAACTTGAACTTTGCAAAGAAAATGGCAACATGACTTAGGTTGGAGGATAGGCTTGATGGGGTTGGGAAATTTTTCCCATGGAAAGCTAGGCTAGTGCTGATATTGGAGGAAAATGATTTGTGGGATGAGGTAGTGTACAACACTACAACAAATCCTATTGTAATACCTACTTCCACTGATGCAGTAGCACATTCTGTCTTCAACAAGAAGGACATAAAGGCTAGAAGAATTATCCTAGATGCAGTTAAAGACCATGTGATCCCACACATTTCGAGTAAGACCTGTGCATATTAGATGTGGGATGCTTTGACCAGCTTGTTTCAAAGCTCAAATGAAAATAGGAAGATGGTTTTGAGAGAGAAGTTGAAAAGTATCAAAATGGCCAAAGTTGAGGGTGTGATTTCCTACCTTACTAGGATCTCTCAGATGAGAGATGAGCTTGCAGCAGTGGGGGAGGTTGGTCCTGGTTCGGAGCTAGTGCAGACAGCTTTAAATGGTGTTTCAAAGTCTTGGGTTGTTTTTGTGGAGGCTATAATGACCAGGGAGAACCTACCTACTTGAGACAGGACTTGGGATGACTTTGTTCAGGAGGGAGGCCTGGAGGTCTTGTGCAGGGTAACTCTTCTACTAGAAGGGAGGATGAGGAGAATGTGGCATTGATTGTGAAGAGAAAGAAGAAGTTCAAGAAGGGCCCCAAGAAGGGAGGGGCTAAGCAGCAGGATGGACAAAAGAAAGACTTGAGCATTGTAAAGTGCTTTGCTTGTCACAAGCTTGGGCACTATGCTGGACAATGCCCACAGAGAAGAAGCAGGAGCAGACATCAACGTCGGCAGAGGTCGAGGAGTTTACAGCTAGATTTGAGAGAGTTTTCCCTTTGTATTGGGCATGTTGATAGAGAGAGGGCATCCATCATCACCAGTGCAGACATTGACATTGAGAGGGAGTATTCCTTGTTGACTGGCCATTGCTTTAGTGCATCCACCACTGGCACATGGTATATTGATAGTGGAGCTTCGAGCCACATGACAGGTGCTCGAGAGATGTTCTCTGAGCTTTCACAAGCAGGGGTAGATGTGGAGGTTGTGTTGGGCGATGACATAGTTGTTAGAGCTGTTGGGCATGGGACCATTACATTTCAGAGAGAGTCCATGAGTGCCATGACTTTGAGGGACGTATTGTTTGTACCTGGGTTGAAGAAGAATTTGATCTTAGTTTCCATGATCGAGGATAGGGGTCTTAGGGTGTCCTTCCTCGATGGACTTGTGCGTGTTTTTCGCAAGATTGCAGGACCATCTACTTTTTACACCATTGGAGTCAGATGTGGGAAACTGTACAAGCTCTTGTTTCAGCCCCAACATGCTTTGACACATAGCAATGACAATGAGCTTTGTGAGCCGTGGCACATGAGGATGGCTCATCTGCATCATCCAACTTTGAGGATGTTGAGGTACATGGTTACAGGTTTGCCAGAGTTCAGCACAGAGCATAGTGATGTATGTAGGGGGTGTGCTTTGGGAAAGTACACCAAGACTATTTTTGCGAGCAGTGATAGCAGGTCTGCAGGAGTTCTTGATTTGATACATTTTGACTTGTGTGGTCTTATGTCAGTTGTTTCTCTGAGAGGTTTTGAGTATTATGTGACATTCATCGATGACCATTCCAAGAAGACCTGGATCTACTTCATGAAGAGCAAGAAATCGGAGGAGGTCTTGCAGAGGTTCCAAGAGTTCAAAGCTCTTGTGGAGAACCAGATTGGGAGGAAGATTCAGGCACTCTGATCGGATAACGGGGGTGACTATACCTCCAAGGAGTTCAATGAGTATTGCAAACAGGAGGGCATTCAGAGACAGTTGACGGTATCATACACTCCTGAGCAGAATGGAGTGGCAGAGAGGAAGAACATATCTATTGTTGGAGCTACTAGAGGCATGTTACATGATCAGTCACTTCCTTTCTTCCTTTGGGCAGAGGCATGTAGTACAGTCGTATACCTTCAGAACAGGAGTCCCCATCGTGCCGTGGGGAACAAGACACCTGAGGAGAGTTTCACAGGAAAGAAGCCTGAGGTGAGTCATTTTCAGATATTCGGTTGCCTGACTTATTCACATGTCCCTTCTAAGAAGAGGACAAAGCTTGAGCCCACAACAAAGAGAGGCATCTCTATGGGGTATGATGAGACTTCGAAGGCCTTTTGCATTTATCTTTCTTCTCAGAGGAATGTTGTTGTGAGGAGGGAAATGAGATTTGAGGAGGAGCGGGCCTTTACGAAGTCTAGGGAGTCGGAGCAAGGAGAGAGAGGGCATCCATCGTCACCAGTGCAGACATTGACATTGAGAGGGAGTATTCCTTGTTGACTGGCCATTCCTTTAGTGCATCCACCACCAACACATGGTATAATGATAGTGGAGCTTCGAGCGACATGACAGGTGCTCGAGAGATGTTCTCCGAGCTTTCACAAGCAGGGGTAGATGTGGAGGTTGTGTTGGGGGATGACACAGTTGTCAGAGCTATTGGGCGTGGGACCATTACATTTCAGAGAGAGTCCATGAGTCCCATGACTTTGAGGGACGTATTGTTTGTACCTGGGCTGAAGAAGAACTTGATCTCAGTTTCCATGATCGAGGATAGGGGTCTTAGGGTGCCCTTCCTCGATGGACTTGTGCGTGTTTTTCGCAAGATTGCAGGACCATCTACTTTTTACACTATTGGAGTCAAATGTGGGAAACTGTACAAGCTCTTGTTTCAGCCCCAATATGCTTTGACACATAGCAACGACAATGAGCTTTGTGAGCTGTGGCACATGAGGATGGCTCATCTGCATCATCCAACTTTGAGGATGTTGAGGTACATGGTTACAGGTTTGCCAGAGTTCAGCACGGAGCACAGTGATGTATGCAGGGGGTGTGCTTTGAGAATGTACACCAAGACTATTTTTGCGAGCAGTGATAGCAAGTCTGTAGGAGTTCTTGATTTGATACATTTCGACTTGTGTGGTCCTATGCCAATTGTTTCTTTGAGAGGTTTTGAGTATTATGTGACATTCATCGATGACCATTCCAAGAAGACCTGGATCTACTTCTTGAAGAGCAAGAAATCTAAGGTCTTGCAGAGGTTCCAAGAGTTCAAATCTCTTGTGGAGAACCAGATTGGGAGGAAGATTCAGGCACTCAGATCGGAAAACGGGGGTGACTATACATCCAAGGAGTTCAATGAGTATTGCAAATAGGAGGGCATTTAGAGACGGTTGACGGTATCATACACTCTTGAGCAATGGAGTGGCAGAGAGGAAGAACATATCTATTGTTGGAGTTGCGAGAGGCATGTTACATGATTAGTCACTTCCTTTCTTCCTTTGGGTAGAGGCATGTAGTACGGTCGTATACCTTCAGAATAGGAGTCCCCATCGTGCTGTGGGGAACAAGACACCTGAGGTGACTCATTTTTGGATATTTGGTTTCACAGGCAACATGTCCCTTTTTAGAAAATGACAAAGCTTGAGTCCACAACAGAGAGGCATCTTTGTGGGGTATGATGAGACTGCCAAGGCCTTCTGCATTTATCTTTCTTCTCAGAGGAATGTTGTTGTGAGGAGGGAAATGAGATTTGAGGAGGAGCGGGTCTTCAGGAAGTCTAGAGAGTCAAAGCAGGGAGAGCAACAGGTTTTCACAGCTCAGGTAGCTTCACAGGTACCTTCAGTGCAGATGACAGGTTCACAGGTTTCTGGGGTTATTGGACCACAAAGTATAGGCACAGGATCTCTAGTTTTAATGGTTCAGCCAAGAGGTTCTTCGGTGACAGGTTTTGGTTCTCAGGTCACAGGTTCACCATATAGAGCTACAGGATCACAGGGTTCACCAGCTCCTGGTACACAGGTTTTTGGGCTTTCTACCTCTAGGAGTTCATTAGATGAGGACAGACCAGTTTGGGAGCAATCTTCAAGGAAGAAGAAGCTTAAGTGGCTTCAAGAGACTCTAAAGGAAGCTTAAGGAGTTTGGAATGCCCAAGGAGCCAGTGAGGGCTATAGTGATGCCAAACATGTTGGGTATGGCATTGGTTGCTAGTCTTCGTGATTCAGAGCCATTTACTTTTCAGGAGGCCTCCCAGCATGATGTTTGGAGAGATGCCATGATGGAAGAGTACCATTCCATCATGAAAAACGATGCTTGGGAGATTGTTTCGAGACCTAAGGGGAAGTCGGTGGTGACTTATCGTTGGCTTTACAAGCTAAAGTATGCTGTAGATGGCAGTGTGGAGAAATACAAAGCTTGATTTGTGGCGTGGGGATTCTCACAGGTAGAGGGAGTTGATTATAATGAGACCTTTGCATCGGTTGCTCGTTATACTTCTATTCGATGATTGATTTCTATTGCTGTGGAAATGGGTTTGAAAATCCATCAGATGGATGTGAAGACTGCATTTCTCAATGGAATCATACATTAGGAGGTTTATGTGGAGCAGCCACAGGGCTTTGAGATTCTTGGGAGAGAGTCTCATGTGTGTAGGCTGAAGAAAGCCTTGTATGGGTTGAAGCAAGCTCCTTGAGCTTGGTATTTCAGGATAAACTCTTATTTATTGTCGATGGGTTTTCAGAAGAGTGAGGCTGATCTGAATCTCTACTTCATCATGGTTGGAGATGATTCACTCATTCTTTTGTTGTATGTGGATGATTTGTTTATCACAGGGGGAGAGAGACGTATTGTAGTTTGCAAGGGAGATCTTGCTTCAGAGTATGAGACGGCGGACATTGGGTTGATGCACTAATTTTTGGGATTGGAGGTATGGCAGAAGTCTGGTCATATTTTCCTGGGGCAGGGAAAGTTTGCAGTTGATATTTTGAGGAGATTTCGGATGGAGGATTGCAAGCCGATGTCTACGCCTATGGTCAACAACTGGAAGAAGCTTCATGCTTCTGAGGGAGAGTTGGTGGATCCTACTTTATATCGTTAGCTCATAGGTTCATTGATATATCTGGTCAACTCTAGGCCAGATTTGTGTTTTGCGGTGAACACACTCAATTAGTTCATGGTGGAGCCTAGGAGGGTGCACTAGGTTGCCGCAAAACATGTGTTGAGATACCTTGCAGGTACAGTGGATTATGGTCTGGATTATACGAGATCAGATGGGATTAGATTGATTGGCTTCACAGATTCAGATTGGGCAGGCAGTGTGGCAGACCAAAAGCACTTTTGGATGTTGTTTCAGTTTAGGCTCGGCAGCAATGTCGTGGTTCAGTCGAAAACAAAAGTTTGTTGCTTTGAGTTCTATAGAGGCCAAGTACATGGCAACCAGTCATGCCAGTTGCGAGGTGCTGTGGCTTCGCAAGTTATTGGTGGATTTATTTGATCAGGAGCTGAGGCCTACGACGATTTACTGTGACAATTAGAGTTGCATCCAGCTCTCTGAGAATCTTGTATTTCACGACAGGTCAAAGCATATTGAGATCAGATATCATTTCATCCTTCAGAGAGGACGTGTGGCATTGCAGTACATTTCCACTGATGGGCGAGTTGCAGATATCTTGACGAAGTCTCTTGGAAGAGGCAAGTTTATTCATTTCAGAGACAAGTTGGGTGTGGTGAAGAACAACTTACTCAGTAAGAGGGGGCGTTGAATTTTATACCTTGGAGTTGTTCCCCTAAGTGTGACATTTTCCTAAGTCACTAGGCAAATGGGTTAATCACTTGGACTTTATATTAATGACTTGAGATGAGCATTAAATGCACTTTAGAGAATAAAATGTAAAAATTTAAAAAGTGAGTGAATTAATTTTTAATGTGTAGAAAAGTGATTTTATTACAACCACTCATCTAATCTAATCTAGCCTGTTGGATTAGATGGCTTTTCACTCACCCTAATTGTTTTTATATAAAAGACAAATTTTCCAAGTGAAGAGGCACTTTTGCATTTTGAGAGATAGAGCCAATTTCTGAGAAAGAGGAGAAAAATGCAGGAGGGCATTTTTATTTGGCATGAAAATTGAGGAGAAAAAAAGCAGGCAGGGGCACAAAAATCGAGGCAGCAGCAATGAACATTTATTGCTGGTACTGTACTGTTCGTACAATACAGATTCTGTACATGGCACAAATCCCGATGTTGAGATTCACGACACAAATTTTGAGACAGATTCTGGGCACAAAAACCGAGGCAATTTTGTACAGAACAGGTCGTACAGCCTGTTCGTACAAAGGTTGTACAGTCCTGTAACAACACGGAAATCGAGGAGGGTAGAAACAAGAATTTTTCGAGTTTGCAAATTATTGGGTTGGCACAAAATTCGAGGCAGAATTTTTTATATTCCGGTTGAGATAAGTTCTGACTGATTTTTCTATCTACTCCTGTATTTTTCAAAGATAAATAAAGATTCTCTCTCACATGTTTTTCCTGGGTCATTGGACCAAAAATTTCTGTGTCTGAATATTTATGTGTGAATGTGTTTTATTTGCAGCTCATAAAAAGTTTTAGAAATTCTTCTTGTGTTTCAGTCCTATATTGTTTATGAGAAAAATCTAATTTGCAGCAGAATGTTAAATTGGGTTGGGCATTAAACAATGTTTTAAAACGGAGTTGGAAACCGGGTTGGGAGAGTGCTGAAAATTCTACATGTCCTCCCTAAAGGCTGTAAAAAATATCATTAATTTCCAGTCAATAAACTGTAATTTTACCCTATATTAACCTAATTTTTATTACTTTCTCTGTTTGCCACCAACACAGAAACACGTGTACATCTCCTTAAAGGGTATCCAAGAATATGATAAGATTCCAAAATCAAACTTTCTAAAAATCGAAATTTCTTGAGATAGCAAATCTTGAAAATTTGTAATTACTAATTACTGTTTTGAAGCTCTCTCCTATCCATGCATGTGTCAAGCTCTGCATGTCAGGAAACAAGTTCAGCTGAAGAAATTTGTCAGGCTCTTTGCTAGCATTAGTGTGAATTGTGCTCTAAACACCACTGCTCTGAATATCACTTGGAAGAAATCCGTTCAATATCTAAACCTTGACTCTTTGAGATGATGATGTGCGACTATGTGCTAAGTTTGGCATTAACACTACAAACTGTCGATGCCAAATCAATCAAGTTTGAACTTTGAAGAAGCTCATTTTGAGTGATGATAGTTGGAATATTCATTAAATAAATTTTGGATAGTGCGGGAAAAATTATTTGCATGATTTTTAGTAATTATTGTATTAAATTAAAGAAAGAGCTGAGTAGCCCTTCATTTGAAGAGTTGGTTTATATGATGAGTTGAACTTGGCATTATTTGTGTCAATCACATCCTAAGAAAAGGAGCATGCTCATCAAGTTCAGACCAGAGCCCCAGTGATCCTTTTCATGAGCACTCCAACTAAATGATCAAAATACCAAAGCATTGCCTTAATTTGACAAATTTAATGTTTTTCTAATAAAAAATATATCTTTGCCTTGATATCTCAGATTCATATTTGGGGAAGAAACATTTTCACTTGATGTCCACAATTCAAACAAAAGATTCGTCATATCATCTAGCAAGGAGTCAACTTATAGTCAGATGATCTATTGCGGGCTTAAATGTTGTTTCAAGGGTATAGGTGTAATGATCACTTTTACTAGGCTTGTTAACAACATATGTCGTAAAGGCATATCACCGTAACAAACGATGGCACTATATGTTGGATCATGTTTTGGTCTGATATTTATAAGTCAGGCATAATAGGTTATGACTTAATCTTGGGATTTGGAAGGCTAGTTAGTTTGACACTTGCTAACAAACTCTCTAATATCTTACTTTTAATTATGATTCTACATTCTTTTGACAATTATTGTCATTTTTATAATTTTAAAACAAAAAAGGGCATGTAGTTATATTAGTTAGCAAAATAAATATATTTCTTATAGGTTTGCAACGGTTTTCATATTTCTTATAGGTTTGCAATAAGCATGGTATTGCTTTGTAGTTTTTGGAAAAAACCAATTTTATAAACATCGAGTTTAACATTGACAATGAGATCCTAGCATTAGGACATGAGATGGATAGATTTTTGATTAACATCCATGAGACCAACTAGTTTATAAGGTAAGTGTTACGTTCCTATGGTGTAAGCCTTTCGTACGAAATTAGAAGAGCCTGAAAGTACAAAGAATTGAAAGATAATTATACAAGGTATGCAGGCTAATTGTCATAGTATTACTCCTTTGAATGGCCCTTGAGGGGTCCAATAAACTCTCTTATAACGTGGTGCTGAAAGCTTTGACCTTTTCTTATCACTTTTCTTGGAATGTCCTCTAGCTAGTTGTCTTGGAAAATTTCTTCCCATGCAGTATCCTTTAGTGTTGACTTCTGTTTCAGATGGCTATATGCTTTGGAGTTGAGACAAATTATCTAAAGCAAAACCATCATGGATAGCACCATCATGTTCAATTGAAATCCTTGTTGGTAGGTAGTGCTCCATAAAATTTCATCAATACTCAACTCCTTGTATTAAGTTTTGGAATAATTGCTCAAGCATGGGTGGATATCCAATCCCTCTTTCAGATAACTAAATCCACATCAAGAGAAACAAAAGGGAATTCGCAACAATAAAATTATATAGCATACTGCATGGTTTACCTCTGACGTTGGTAGTTCAACAATCCATCATGACCGTACCAATCATTTCTTTAATTGTCACTACTTGTTCACATTCTCCATGGCCTATAGTAACCATCGACACCTATGATAGTATAAGTTATATAAAATTATCATATATCTAACATTCTATATGATACCTATATCTACAATAATATTTATTAAATAATAAAATTATATAACTCACTAAGAGTTATTAGAAGACTAATAAAATTATATAAAAGTTGTTATTTTATATATTTTATTAAAAAATGAGTCAAGTGAATTAGGAAATAACTAAAATGCCCCTCTTAAAAGACATCATTGGTATTAAAGTTTGAAGGCTTCAAAATGACGAAGTCTTAGCAACCATAGCATCAATGCCATTACTTGCAAAGTTTAATGGCCAAGTTAATATGCGAAGCATGATTTGGGTCAATGAAATTCAATATTTTTTCATGATGTATCCACCAAGAGATGAGAAAAAAGCAAATGAAGATAGCGTTAAAATAAACTAGAATTTGTCAATGAACTGGCCATTGTTTACTAACTCTCGCAATTGATTCCCAGATATCGAAGAAAATTACAAAGATAGAAGAATGGAATTGTTGGTAGGTAGTGCTCCATAAAATTTCATCAATACTCGACTCCTTGTATTAAGTTTTGGAATAATTGCTCGAGCATGGGTGAATATCTAACCCCACTTGCAGATAACTAAGTCCACATCAAGAGAAACAAAAGGGAATCTGTAACAACAAAATATATTGCATACTGCATGGGTTATCTCTGACGTGGGTAGTTCAACTATCTATCATGACCATACCAATCATTTCTTCAATTGTCACTGCTTAATCACATTCTCCATGGCCTGTAGTGACCATCGGTACCTATGATAGTATATGTGCATAAAACTTTATCATATATCTAACATTGTATATGATACCTATATCTACAATAATATTTTTTAAAATAATAAAATTATATATCTTACTAAGAGTTATTTTAAAACTTAAAATTATATAAAAGTTGTTATTTTATATATTTTATTTAAAAACAAGTCAAGTGAATTAGGAAATAACTAAAATGCCCCTCTTAAAAGACATAAGTGGTATTAAAGTTTGAAGGCTTTGCAATCAAGAAGTCTTAGTAACCATTACATCAATGCCATAAATTCAAAGTTTAATGGCCAAGTTAATATGCGAAGCATGATTTGGGTCAATGAAATTCATTTTTTTTCATGATCCACCAAGAGATGAGAATAAATCAAATTAAGATAGCTATAAAACAAACTAGAAAATTGTCAATGAACAGGCCAATGTTTACTAACTCTCACAATTGATTCACAGATATTGAAGAGCATTAGAAAGATAGATTAACAATTTTTTTAAATATATACTTGCATCGCTGAAGGCCTAACCCAGAAGGACTAAATGCTCGAACTCGTGACCTTCCCCCTCAGTGGGAGAGTGTGCACACCTCTTAGCAATTGAGTTAACCCTATGGGCTATAATTACACCNGCCTAACCCAGAAGGACTAAATGCTCGAACTCGTGACCTTCCCCCTCAGTGGGAGAGTGTGCACACCTCTTAGCAATTGAGTTAACCCTATGGGCTATAATTACCCCTAGTTAATCAACAGGAATTCTCCTAACAGCCACATCCCTTCTTACATGACCTAACCCTTCATTCTATATTCATATTTGTCTTTGCGTGTATCAAAGATAGCAACCATTTCATTGTATTATTAATTATTCTTATCCTTTATGGATTTTTCAACTAGATCATATTTACATTGGATATTTTCTGTTGTCAAACAATATTGATTGTAAAAGTTTTCTACTATCTCATCCTCCCAATGGTCATTTCTGTAATTCTTTTGCACCATTATCTTCAAGGCTCACAAATTTTACAGGTTGAAATAAGACCAATTTGGTTCATGGCCTTAACATAAGATACTTTTGTTTAGCTTTCAACAAACTTGAATGTTTATGAGAACTTCAACTAGAATTGATGTTAGTTTTTGAATACGTATCCATACGCAACACCTCTACATCTAAAGACTATAATTTCATTTTGCAATGTTTGAGTCCAAACTCTTAGTAGGAAATTTATGGCCATTGCCTTGGAATAACCCTTACTCAAATCTAAACTTGTACATAGAGTTTCCAAACAAATTTCTTTGTTGTAAAAGACCTTATTCATCCAAATTCAAGCAACAAATTCAACAATATCTCCAAACAAGCAAGATAAAGGACTTCTCCTTAAGTGGAGAAAATGATAGAATTACTGTAGTGTAATGGTCACATCTTTGTACATTAATAGATGTTAAAATTAAAACTAGGTGTTAGTACTTGGTGATGAAGTATCATAGGCTAAACATATAGTTTTGAAGTGCTATATAACATGGTATGTCTGAATGAGGCATTCAAATTCAAGCAACAAATTCAACAATATCCCCAAACAAGCAAGATAAAGAGCTTCTCCTTAAGTGGAGAAAATGATAGGATTACTGTGGTGTAATGGTCACATCTTTGTACATTAATAGATGTTAAAATTAAAACTAGGTGTTAGTACTTGGTGATGAAGTATCATAGGCTAAACATATAGTATTGAAGTGCTATATAACATGGTATGTCTGAATGAGGCATTCAAATTCAAGCAACAAATTCAACAATATCTCCAAACAAGCAAGATAAAGGGCTTCTCCTTAAGTGGAGAAAATGATAGAATTACTGTGCTGTAATGGTCACATCTTTGTACATTAATAGATATTAAAATTAAAACTAGGTGTTAGTACTTGGTGATGAAGTATCATAGGCTAAACTTATAGTATTGAAGTGCTATATAACATGGTATGTCTTAATGAGGCATTCATGATGTTTTGACATAAATCTAGTCAGTTGTATAGTTGTTTGTCTCCTCTGGGAGGTAATGGTGTATGGTTTTCATTCTCATCATTGAATAATGCCATTGACTTTTGCTCAACTACTTGAGGTAGATATTCAATGTTGAATTTTAATATGGTATCAAAGCCAGGGTATGGGGCATTAGAGGAACACAAAGTTTAGGGGTTGCTTGGGAGAAATTTATCAACAGCAGATAAGAAGGATTAGAGCCCCATTAATAGGGCATATGGGAGACTAGAATTTTATTTGTGTTTGGTAGAGGCCATTGAGAAACTGACTGGGTAGAAAATTGATACCACCCTGTTCTGAGCACCAAACATTGAAAAATGTGATTGGAGTCGTGAATGTCTCAAGAGACGTTGAACCTCTCTCAAGGCGTGCACACAATTTAGTGATGCATTCACCACATGGTTAGGTTGGAAGTTAATAATGAGTTAAATTTTCTGTTTTTTTGGGATTACATGATTGAGAAACAAACGCTTGTGTATCATGTTTGTAGTAGAAATGGGATCAAGCCTGTTGCATCGGTGTCATGGGAGGCATGAAAACAGTCCCATTTTCATCAGGGATGTGCGTGGCAGGAAGCGGCAATAGCTTATAAATGTAAAGGTTACAAACTTACAACAAGCAAAAACACATGATGTATTCTAAAATATTTGGTGTTCTTTCAAAAGTTAGAACTTCACATCATTAAAAAAAATATTTTGAGATTTTAATAAATATTAATAAGCTTCATGGATTTGTGCAGAAATGTATTTTTATTTTGTTGTTTGTGGCTGTGACATTGGTTTCTGTTGCTCTTGTAGAGGTAAGAGAGTCTAAGGTAGGCAAACCAAGGTAGATAGAGCATGACAAAAACTCAGATGAAAATATTGGCAGAAACTAGAAGAAAATGAACATCTAATTGTGATTCATTAATTTGTTGGTTCAAACAGTTTTGATTTGCATTGGGCATGAATGTTGAACAAATATTTGTTGGAAATTGGAATATATTGTCGTAACACGAGCAGGACTGCAAATATGTGGATAGAGTAGGGTGGTAATTCTTCAAATGGATGGTTTTTTAATTCAGAGCTATCAAAACACACGACTAACAAGAAACACCAGTTTATCTCATTTGTTGAAGATAAATGAAGATCGGTGAATGATGCTTTTGATGATGGTAGGGCCCACTTTTGTCAAGGGCATGTTGATGTTCAGATCAGATCCACTGAGAGTAAGAAGTTCACATTCTAGTGTTTCTTATATTCTTGGTTTTAGTTAAAAAATGCTTTTTGTTAGAGAGATTAGAAAACAAAAGGCCACATGCTAAAGTCCTGTTCCAAGCAAGCATCAGTATGGTGAAGGACAAGAGGAGCGAGAGGATTATTGCTTCAGGACTGTAGGAAAATGGGTTGTACAAGTTTCATGAGGTGGCTGTGACAGGTTCACATGTGTTGGTGGCCACAGTAGATTTCGGTGGTATATCTCTTTGGCATGAAAGTTATAGACTTCTAAACTTCCAGGTTGCATCTCTTCCGAGTAAGATGAGCATGACCTATGGTCTGCATTCTATTCAAGAAGTGGAAGGGTTGTGTGTGCAACATGTTTGGCATGGGAATATCACAAGGAGGCTTTTAAAACGAGGGAAAGTTTGGAAAGCCTAAAAGATGTTGGAGCTTGTATATTTTAAGATATGTGGTCCAATGAATATGCCATCTACCAAGTTTTTGCTGCATTTAGTTTACGTTTTTTCAGAAAGGATGTGGATTTTCTTTTTTAATTAAATGTCAGATGCATTAGACAGTTATACATATACAGTGTTGTAAAGATGAATCTGGTATAAGGGTTCTCCTTACATATAATGGAGAGGAGATTGTGGCAAATGAGTTCTATGACTAAATCCGATGGGCTAGCTTGAGTGCTTTGAACTATATGTAGGAGGTCTCCAGGTCATTCACCTGGGCTGGCTGTCTCTGTTGCATGTCTCATTTGATGTCCCTGAGGGGTCAGGGGCCATGATCACTGTTGATGTTACTTTGGGTACTATCTGCCAAGTGTCGAGAAGTGCCCAGGGGTTTTCCTTGGAAAAAATGAATTCCGCGTCTTCTGTAAGAAAGGAGTCCAAAGGATACAATCAACGTTACACCAAGTTATCAGTGGATGGGGATGTAGGGACACATACCTGGTAAATGAACCGCAATTAGTTTGAATTTTAAGAATGAAATCAGCTCCTAATTTATGAAAGCAACATCATCCCATGAGCCAGTGCACCATTGGATATTTGATAATTCATTGTATTTCTTATTTCATTACTAAAAGTAAAAAACAATGAAATCAGTGAATATGAAATACAATGATACACCATGATTTAGTTAACTATAGATCATGATGCTAGAATCTACATAACATGGAGTTATGATTCCAATAATAATTGTAAAATTTTTGTAAATCTCAAAGCAACAAAATTTTAAATGTCAAAAAACCATTGTAAGCCACTAGCCAGGATTAAATAGCTTGTGCTTGGTCTTCTGCTTCTTTGCGTTGAAAAAATGCTTCAATATCATCAATATCGCCTTCTATATCATTGTTGGAATCCTCTCCCTCCTGTGTTCTGACTGATGATCATCTGGAACTAATATCTACTCCATGTCAGCATCACATCACCATCTATTTGGGAAACATCCTTGAGATTTGCCTTGACCGTATAACAAAAAGCTGCTGTAAAGTGTAAGCCAACACCAGTGCAGTTCAAAGCATAGTATTACCTTGCCTGCCTTTGCCTCCCTACCTGTAATTAGGTGAAACTTGAAAGCTATAAAAGCAAAGCATTACCAAAGCTGGATTCAGATGTTTACCAAGTGACACACGTGTAGTTCTCTCCGTGTGCTGGTAAACATAGATGCAGCTCTTTCATAAACGAATTAAAATAAAAACAATTGCACAGTAGCAAATATCTCATCTCGTTTTTAGAAATGTGTTGATGCCATACATTTGATATTAAGATACTTTGATGCAGGCAATGATGAAAGATCAATTTGCCAATTATGTTGTACAGAAGGTTCTTGAGACTTGTGATGATCAACAGCGTGAACTAATTCTTTCTCGAATCAAAGTGCATTTAAATGCACTGAAAAAATACACATATGGAAAACATATTGTTGCTCGAGTTGAGAAGCTTGTTGCAGCTGGAGGTAAGCTTAAGATGAACAATACAACTATTGCTTATGATTATAGTTGTATTATTTTGAGAAAATATAACAATTAGTGTATGCCTGTTTGCAGAGAGGCGTATTGGAACTCAATCAACATATCAGTCCTAAAATTCTAGGATACACATACATGAGGATTTGTACAGATGGGGAGGTTGGTTATAAACCATTTCCAATCTTTTAAACTGGGTCATGGTTGCATTCTAGTACAGGTTTCTTTAGATTATCTTGGTGCTTCGAAAAGGTACAAGCTAGTGTATATGCACATACTGTAATAATTCTGCTTGTACTGGGTTGTACAGTCACTACATTCTGTAGTTTGTATGAACGTAGGGTTTAAATATTTTAGGAAAAGCAGAGTTGATAATGAGGCTTTGTCTCAGTCAATAGGAAAGTGTCAAATGTCTGTTGAACAGGTTATATTTGTGATTATAGAGCATACTTGTTACCTTGCAATGGTTGGTACGAGTAACTAATTCTGTAAAGAAGAGGGATTGGTAACATAACTGTAAAGATGAAATATACTTGTGGTATTTGGGCCTAACATTGGCTAACAAGTTTTGCACTTTATTAATACTCTACTTTTGTTTATTTTATCTCACTGTAAGAAATGCCTTTGATAATGACTTGGTACTAGAATCCAAGTTCACATTCTTTTCTACTTAAATCTCATAATTATAAGCAACATTTTGGCTCTCATAGCAGAGATTAAACATTGTTATATTTTGCATTTCAACAAAAGTCTTGATTTCATGGGATCTTAATGAAAATCTCTTTTGGGGGGAAGTCCTATCTGATTTCAAGAAAGTGCAAGTTTGTTGCTAGAAAGTAAGAGAACAAACGGTTATAATCTTCCTATGGTATCTTAATCATTGAAATTCAAAATCTAGGGGTTCTCTGTAGTGATTGAAAATATGAACACTTGTAATCATAACAAATGTTCATGATCTTTCCGTTAAATCTTAACCTTTGTATTCACTTCCAGAATTATACCTGAGCTCCTCTCTGCTTAAATTCTCATTAGAATAGGAGTTGACAGGATATGGTTACATTGGCTGTATTTGAATTCAGATACAAGGATTCTCTAGAGATTAACAGAGAGTTTATTGCCTGCAATGATTCTGGTAGAAGTATAATTGCTGAGTATGTGCAATGATTTTCAAGCTTGTTTTTATGGAGGGCATAGAAGGTGACCCTGGTTTCCATGGTCATTTCTATTTCCTGGAATTCTTCTGGTAGAACTAGAAATACATAATGTGGTTTTCTTATTGTGTTTAATATCTATTCCTGCAATTCTTTTGGTGGAACTAGGAATTTGAACTGTGCAATGATTTTTTAATTTAATTCTAAGCAGGGTGTAGAAGGTTACCAAGCATTTATAATTGTGCATGTCCATCATTACTAGGTGTGTAATACATTGCTACAAAGAGCTCATACAGTAAGATACCTGGTACATGGGTTTCCTTTTTTAACAAGTTGTCATATAAGATGAGGCACTGTACATTTCAATTATTCATTTCTCGCTACTGGTATACCTGGGTGTCAACTTTATTGTCATACATTCTTAATGCATAGCAATGCCCACCTTTTAATACCAGTTTTTTAGAGAGGGATGTGCTTCCAAGGGTCTGAGACATGCCCCTGCAATTCTTTTGGTAGAACTAGGAATTTGAACTGTTCAATGATTTTCTAATTTAATTCTACGCAGGGTGTTGTAGGTTACCAAGCTTTTATTATTGTGCATGTCCATCATTACTAGGTGTGTAATACATTGCTACAAAGAGCTCATACAGTAAGATACCTGGTACATGGGTTTCCTTTCTTAACAAGTTGTCATATAAGATGAGGCACTGTACATTTCAATTATTCATTTCTTGCTACTGGTATACCTGGGGGTCAACTTTATTGTCATACATTCTAAATGCATAGCAATGCCCACCCCTCTCTAAAAGACTAGTGTTAAAAGTTGGCCATTGCTACAAAGAGGGATGTGCTTCCAAGGGTCTAAGACATGCCCCTTGTCTTAGACCCTTGGAAGCACATGCCCCTTGTCTTCCCCAAGAAAACAAGGTTATTCCCATTCTTCCCTACTAGATCAAGGAAATGCCATATATTGTTGATTAGTCATTGGTTGGTTAGTTGGTTAAGGTAGGGTTCACCATTCCTTGCTATCTTTGATGCCATCTCCTGCAATTTGGCTCTAGTTCTAACAATGAGAAATTGTCTCCTACTGCAGAAGTAATTCTCACCGATAAAGTGTCAAATTTGAGGCAAGAGGAAACAGGGCACCTTCTCTTGAAAGCCGTGTAAAATCAATGGAACAAAAATGGGTTGAAGAGGCCCTAATTATGGCGAAGCCATTCTCCCGAAGTTTCCTTTCAACAAAGTTTGTATAGTCTCATACGAGTAATATAAGCTTCCCTTTTAGTTGGATATTACATTTGAAGGTTAGAATAACTTTCAGAAGCATTGGCATGCGAAAGCTAAAGATCAAAACATAGAACACACTAGCATACTAAGGTGGATCAATTTCATAATGTAGTCCAAGAATTTGATTTCATTGTTTCTCAAGTTAACGATATTGTGGAGCAAGCAAAAAACGTGGTGAATTCAGGGCATATGTTAATTTTGTTGCTCGTCCTGAATTCGACAGCTGTGCCATCATCAAAGAGCATTGTATACAAAGGTGTAGGATCTTAGTGGCAAACACAATTAGTAATTTTGCAAAGTTTTTTATATCATTGTAGATAATCTGTGTCGAGGATAATTCCTTTTTCGAGAATGGCAAAGATTTACATATCATTGTGGATAACTTCGGTTGAGGATTAATTCCTTTTCTTGTGAGATATTTTGCAACATCGAAATTGAGGGAAAACGATGAGGTGATAAAGTCTTCCATAAATGTAGATTTCGAATAGTGTATCCGAATTAAATTATATATGGATATGCTTATATCATTTTTAATTTTTCTTTTTTCTTTTTCATATGTCTAACTTCATGTTGGGATATGATATGTAAGAATGCCTAGAGGTGGATTTGTATGGGATTTACAATGGAAATAGTTATGCGTTCTTGGATATGATATCCAAGAATGCTTTAGAGGTGGAAGTGTATGCGATTTACAATGGAAGTATTTATGCGTTCTTGAAGATATGTTTTTAAGTCGTCCGAATTGCATTCAGAAACATAATGTTTTGGGATATACCAAACTACTGTTTATTACAATGAAATTACAATACAGTAGGTCCTTGCAAATAAAGAAGTCAAATATTAAGAAATTAAGATTGTACGATTACTTGATGGATGTTTTTCTGAATATATTTGTAGGAGTGCAATAGCTTTGCTTCTAAGCTTCAATATTTTTTTTATGACCAATCAATTAAATGACTTAGAGAATGAAGGGATGAATGTTTTTCTGAATATATTTGTAGGGGTGCAATAGCTTTGCTTCTAAGCTTCAATATTTTTTTTTATGACTAATCAATTAAATGACTTAGAGAATGAAGGGATGGTAGGGAATGACAAGAAAGAGAGAATATAAAAATGGTTCATGACCCTCTTAAGAAGTGAAATCCATTGCTTACATCTTGTCTAGGTTAGCTAGTCTCTTCATATGGTATAGCACATCCTTAAATCATCACCCAGGAATTCCATTCCATAATATCAGTTGTAATGTTATTCTTTTAGCCATCATAATCAACGATGACATGTTAAGATTGGACACGGTTAAAATCTGAACTAAGCTCGGCCATAGATTTCCTCAAAAACTTAACAACACTATGATCTCAATCTTCTACAGACATGAATAATTCAATGCATAACTCATGCACACATTTTCATATAACAGTAAGCTGAGGCACATGTTAAGAAGACATTAGCAACATTAATTAAACTCGGGAATTTTAATTTTTCAGCATTCCCCCAACTCGGTTTCAATCACCATTTTTACCATAGTTTAATGCCCAACCCAATTTACTCTCAGCTGCAAATTAAGTCATTTCTCATAAACAATTTAAGACTGAAACACAATAAGAATTTTACTACTTTTAATGAGCAGCAATAAACTTGTTCTAGAGAAAGTATTTTATTTTCTACAATAAAATGAAAGTACAACAAAAATAGAGATAAACTTATCTCAACCACAGTGCTCAACAAAATTGACTGAATTCAGAAATTTTACAGTCAATTTCTGCCAACTTGTCGCCTTGAAATCCGTGCTAAATTGATTGTACAAACTGCATCGATTTTCGTGCCCAATGATGTATTGTACATAATGTATGGAATTCCTCGATTTTCGTGCCCACTATACGGACTGTATGGCATTCTATGCCCATAATTTTTCTCGTCTCAAAAATTGTTCCCAAGAAAATTGCCTCAAAAAATGTGCCCAAAATTTCCTCGAGAAACGTGTTGTATGGAAATGTAATTTCTATTGCTGTACAGTATTGGGAAATGTGCCCTCTGCCCTTCTCTCTCTACCTGCAATTTCTTCTCCTTCTGTGCTCTCCAACTCTCATGAAAAACAGAATGAGACTCCAATGCCTTCCTTTGCCATTTTGGTGTCTAGATGATGACGCTGAATAGTCATCTAATCCAAGGGCCAAAATGAATTAGATAGATGGATGAGATTAAATGCACTTTTAATTTTCTCCAAAATTAATTTCACTCACCTCACTTAAATTTATCAAAAAATCACTTTATTCTCTAAAGTGAAAATTAAAACTCATCTCAAGTTATTAATTGCAAGGGTCACTTTAATTTTCTCCTTTTAATGACTTATGAAAAAATCACAAGGGCATCACTTTCCTAGGGACAAAAATCAACACTCCCTCTTATCGAGGAAGGTGTTCTGCACCACACCCGACTTATCTCTGAAATGAATGAACTTGCCTCTTCCAAGAGACTTTGTCATGATATCTGCAACCCACTCATCAGTGGAAATGTACTGCAACTCCACAACTCCTCTCTGAACATAATCACAGATGAAATGGTATCTGATCTCAATATGCTTTGACTTGTCGTGAAATACATGATTCTCAGAGAGTTGGATGCAACTCTGATTGTCACAATAAATCACTATAGGTCTTAGCTTCTAATCAAATAAATCCACCAATAACTTGCGAAGCCACAGTGCCTCGCAACTAGCCTGAGTGGTTGCCATGTACTCGGCCTTTATAGATCTCAAAGCAACAGGCTTTTGCTTTCGACTGAACCACGACACTGCTGCCGAGCCCAAACTGAAACAATATTCGAAAGTGCTCTTTCGGTCTGCCACATTACCTACCCAATTTGAATCCGTGAAGCCAATCAATCTAACCCTATCCGATCTTCTATAATCCAGACCATAATCCACTGTACCTACAAGGTATCTCAACACATGTTTTGCGACAACCTAGCTCACCCTCCTAGGCTCCACCATGAACTAACTGAGAGAGTTCATCGCAAAACACAGATCTGACCTAGAGTTGACCAGATACATCAACAAACCTATGAGCTGACGATATAAGGTAGAATCCACCAACTCTCCCTCAGAAGCATGAAGCTTCTTCCAGTTGGTGACTATAGGTGTAGACATCGGCCTGCAATCCTCCATCTGGGATCTCCTCAGAATATCTACTACATACTTTCCTTGCCCCAGGAAAATATGACTAGGCTCTTGCCAAACCTCCAATCCCAAAAAATAATGCATCAACCCAATGTTAGTCATCTCATACTCTGAAGCAAAATCTCTCTTGCAAACTGCAATAGGTTTGTCCTCACCTGTGATAAACAAATCATCCACATACAACAAAAGAATGAATGGATCGTCGCCAACCATGATGAAATAGAGATTCAGATCAAACTCACTCTTTTGAAAACCCATTGACAATAAGTAAGAGTCTATCCTGGAATACCAAGCTCGAGGAGCTTGCTTAAGCCCATACAAGGCTTTCTTCACCCTGCACACATGAGACTATTTCCCATGAATATCAAAGTCCTGTGGCTGCTCCACATAAACCTCCTCCTGTATGATTCCATTGAGAAATGCAATCTTCACATCCATCTGATGGATCTTCCAACCCATTTCCATAGCAATGAAAATCAATGATCGGATAGAAGTATAATGAGCAATTGGTGCAAAGGTCTCATCATAATCAAATCCCTTTACCTGTGAGAACCCCTGCCCCACAAACTGAGCCTTGTATTTTTCCACACTAGTATCTGCAACATGCTTTAGCTTTTAAAGCCAACAACAAGTCACCACTGACTTCTCCTCAAGTCTCGAAACAATCTCCCAAACATCATTCTTCATGATGGAATGGTACTCTTCCATCACGACATCTCTCCAAACATGACGTTGAGAGGCCTCCTCAAAAGTAGATGGCTCTAAATCACAAAGACTAGCAACCAAGGCCATACCCAACCTATTTGGCATCACTATAGTCCTCACTGGCTCCTTTGGCGTTCCAAGATCCTTAGCTTCCTTCAGGGTCTCCCGAAGCCATTTAGGCTTCTTCTTCCCTGAAAGTTGCTCCCAAACTAGTCTTTCATCATTTGAGGAACTCTCAGAAGTAGAAGGCCTAGAAACATGTGTACCAGGAGCTGGTGAACCAACAATTGGTGAACTCTATGATCCGGTAGCTCTGTATGGTGAACCTGTGACCTGAGAACCAAAACCTGTCCTCAAAGAACCTGCTGGTTGAACCACTGAACCTAAAAATCCTGTGCCCGTACTCTGTGGTCCAGTAACCCCAGAAACCTGTGAACCTGTCACATGTACTAAAGGTGCCTGTGAAGCTACCTGAGGTGTGGGAACCTGCTGCTCTCCCTGCACTAACTCTCTGGACTTCCTGAAGGCCCGCTCCTAAAATCTCACTTCTCGCCTCACACAACCTTCCTTAGAGCAGGAAGATAAATGCGGAAGGCCTTCGAAGTCTCATCATAAATGCGGAAGGCCTCTCTCTGCTGTGGTCTCAAGCTTTGTTCTCTTCTCAGAAGGGACATGTGAAAAAGTCAGGCAACCAAATATACGAAAATGATTCACATCAGACTTCTTGCCTGTGAACATCTCCTCAGGAGTCTTGTTCCCCAAGGCACGACGAGGAATGCTGTTCTGAAGGTAAACTACTATACTGCATGCCTCTGCCCAAAGAAAGGAAGGAAGTGACTGATCATGTAACATGGCTCTCGCTGCTCCAACAATAGATCGGTTATTCCTTTCTGCCACTCCATTCTGCATAGGAATGTATGGTATTGTCAAGTGTCTCTGAATGCCCTCCTGTTTGCAATACTCATCGAACTCCTTGGAGGTATACTCACACCCGTTATTTGATCTTAGTGCTCGAATCCTCCTCCCAGTCTGGTTCTCCACAAGAGCTTTGAACTCTTGGAACCTCTGCAAGACCTCCTCAGATTTCTTGCTCCTTAGGAAGTAGATCCAGCTCTTCCTGGAATGATCTTCGATGAATGTCACATAATACTCAAAACCTCTTAGAGAAACATATGACATAGGACCACACAAGTCAGAATGTATAAAATCAAGCACTCTTGCTGACCTGCTATCATTGCTCGTAAAAACAATCTTGGTGTACTTTCCCAAAGCACACCCCCTGCATATATAATTGTGCTTAGTGCTGAACTCAAGCAACCTTGTAACCATGTACCTCAACATCCTCAAAGCTGGGATGATGCAGATGAGCCATCCTCTTATGCCATAGCTCACAAAGCTCACTGTTGCTGCTATGTGTCAAAGCATGTTGGGGCTGAAACAAGAGCTTGTACAGTTTCCCACATCTGGCTCCAATGGTGTAAGAGGCAGATGGTCCTACAGTCTTGGGAAAAACACACACATGTCCATCTAAGAAAGACACTCCAAGGCCCCTATCCTCGATCATGGAAATTGATATCAAGTTCTTCTTCAGCCTAGGTACAAACAATACATCCCTCAAAGTCATGGGACTCATGGACTCTCTCCGAAATATAATGGTCCTACGCCCAACAGCTTTGACAATTGCGTCATCCCCCAACACGACCTCCACATCTATCCCTTCCTGTGAAAGATCAAAGAGCATCTCTCGAGCACCTGTCATGTGACTCGAAGCTCCACTGTCAATATACCACGTGGTGGTGGTGGATGCATTGAAAGAATGGTTAGTCAACAAAGAATACTCCCTCTCAATATCAATGTCTGCACTGGTGATGATGGATGCTCTTTCTCTACCAACATGCCCAACACAGAGAGAAAACTCTCTCTCAAATCTAGTTGCAAACTCCTCAACCTCTGCTGAAGCTGATGTTTGCTGTTGCTTTTTCTTCTTCTTCTTCTGTGAGCACTGTCCAACATAGTGCCCAAGCTTCTGACAAGCAAAACACTTTACAGTGCTCAAGTCATTCTTCCGTCCATCCTGCTGCTTAGCCCCAACCTTCTTGAACTTCTTATTTCCCTTGGCAGTCAAAGCCACATTCTCCTCATCCTCCCTGCTAGTAGAAGAGCTGCCTTGCACAAGACATCTTTGGGTCTCCTCCTGAACAAAATTATCCCAAATCCTGTCCCAAGAAGACATGTTCTCCCTGGCTACAATAGCATCCACAAAAACAACCCAAGGCTTTGCAACCCCATTCAAAGTTGTCCACACTAGCTCAGAACCAGAAACAACCTCCCCCACTGCTGCAAGCTCATCTCTCACTTGAGAGATCCTAGTAAGGTAGCGAATCACTCCCTCATCTTTGGCCATCTTGATACTCTTCAATTTCTTTCTCAAAACCATTTTCCTATTTTCATTGAGCTTTGAAACAAGTTGGTCAAAACATCCCAAATCTGATATGGATGGGTTTTACTAGAAATGTGTGGGATCACATGATCTTTAACTACATCTAAAATGATCCTTCTAGCCTTAATGTCCTTCTTGTTGAAGGCAGAAAGTGCTTGTGCATCGGTGGAAGCGGGAACAACAATAGGATTTGTTGTTGTATTGTTAACCACTTCATCCCATAACTCGTTTTCGTCCAATATAAGCACTAGTCTAGCTTTCTATGGGACAAAATTTCTAGCCCCATCAAACCTATCCTCCAACCTAAGTCTTGTTGCCATTTTCACTACAAAGTTCAAGTCTCGACAAGGTGTTTTCCACTGACAAAAGAAATCATTGTCAGTCTGGAATTTTTCACTGTGTAAAATTCTACTCTTCCTCTAACAAAGCTCTGATACCATGTAAATTTTTCAGCATTCTCCCAACTTGGTTTCAACCACCATTTTCATCATAATTTAATGCCCAACCCAATTTACTCTCAGCTGCAAATTAAGTCATTTCTCATAAACAATTTATGATTGAAACACAAGAAGAATTTTACTACTTTTAATGAGCAACAATTAAAAAACACAGTCACACATAAAAAATCAGACTCAAATTTTTTTGGTCAAATAACCCAAGAAAAACCCCAACCTCCATGGAAAACCTGTTCTATAGAGAGTATTTTATTTTCTGCAATAAAATGGAAGTACAACAAAGAAACATAGATAAACTTAGCTCAACCACAGTGCTAAGCAAATTAACTGAATTCAGAAATTTTACAGTCCAAATTTTTGCCAACTCGCTTCCTCTAAATCCATGCCAAACTGACTATACAAACTACCTTGATTTTTGTGCCCATTGCTGTACCGTATGGACTACCTCGATCTCCGTGCCCATTGTACAAACTGTACGAAATTCTATGCCCATATTTTTTTCTCTTCTCGAAAATCGTGCCCAAGAAAAACTGCCTCGAAACATGTTCCCAAAATTTTCCTCGGGAAACGTGCTATACGAAAATATAATTTTTGTTGATGTATGGTCTTGGGCAATGTGCCCTTTGCTCTTCTCTCTCTGCCTGCATTTTTTCTCCTTCTGTGCTCTCCAACTCATGAAAAACAGAATGAGACTCAAATGCCTTCCCTTTCTTTTTTGGTGTCTAAATGAGGAAGCTGAATAGTCATCTAATCCAAGGGCCCAAAATGAATTAGATGGATGGATGAGATTAAATGCACTTTTAATTCTCTCCAAAATTAATTTCACTCACCTCACTTAAATTGATCAAAAAGTCACTTTATTCTCTAAAGTAAAAATTAAAACTCATCTCAAGTTATTAATTGCAAGGGTCACTTTAATTTTCTCATTTTAATGACTTAGGAAAAAATCACTAGGGGAACACTTTCCTAGGTACAAAAATCAACAGGGAACAACAGACTGTAATACACATTTGACACTGATATTTTGGTCCAAAGTCCCTGGAAAAATTCCAAAGGGGAAAACCAATCCAAGAGAGTATTTATTGAGCTTCTCAGTAAAATGATATTACAACAGATTTTTAATAGCAGTAAAAGTACATAACTCATCTCACACATAGTGCCAATAGACCACCTAGAAGACTGCCAAACTCTTCTCAAAACAAGCCTAGAATTCTGCCTCGAAATATGTCCATAGATTTGATTTTATGTCCTGCACAATATGACTTCTCTAGCTGCAAACACTTTCTTGTTTTATGTACTCAACTACAACTCTTCTTTGTATGGTTGTACATACCTCTTCTCAACAAAACCAACACTAGAAATCAACCTCAATTTTAGTGTCATTACCCAGCAGTACGGCCCTCTCACTACAACAATCACACACCTCAAAATCAATGCAAAATAGAAAAAATACTTCTTCACCTTGATTTTTGTGCCAACAGGATGCCTAAATAACTATGTTGTACAACCTAACTTTCTCAACTGTATGATCTCACTTTCTGTTGGTGCAATGTGCCTAGGAATGCATGCCCTTCACCTAGGGAAACATACCCTTTCTTCTGGTTGCATCTTTCTTTCTTTCCTTATTGCTCACACTTTTGACTTCTCTTGGAAAATGCGCCTCACTTCTTTCCAAAACTCTATTGGAATGTGTCTCTAAACTCTCCAACTCTTTTTATTAATGGCGAGAATGACTTTGTATCTCCACTTTCCCAAGTGACTGTCTCTTCACACCCCCAAGTGACTCTTCACTTTCCATGGGTGAGACAAAATACACTTTATGAAATAAAAATAATTGTTAATTCACAACTTTAATAAAAACTCACATTAACTTTATAACTCAAGTTAATGACTAGGAAAGTCACCTAGGTCCTTTCTACATGCTTAGACACCAAACAATGTAGAAGACCTTCCTCGCTATAAGTTTCAACATTCCCTTTTAGCGAGGGAGGTACTTCTAGCACCTTCTCCACCTGAATATGTCTCTAAGATCCTCACATTGCCCGTTGTAGCAACTCCCTTTGACTTTGGAAACTGTCTCACTACCTTCCCTAAACTATGACCTGAAAACCCGTGCCAGTCACCCATGCTTTGAGGAGTCTCACCACACTCCTAAGCATCCAATAGTGTCATCTCATACCAAATGAGTCTCCTGACAATACTGGAAGAAGCATCTCACCCATCTTCCACATTAGAAGACCGAGCCCTAGGAATCACCTCAATCTTCGGATCATCTTGTTCTCTCTTTGTCTTTGAATCAAATATTCCCTTGGACTAACACATAGGTTGATGCAACAACCTATATCTCAAACCCTCCTTGATGCCAAGTCTCTCTACTACACCATGGGTATATGCTCCCTTAAATTGTATGAGTATAGTTCCATCCTGGAACCCAACTTCATATCCCTCATCCACCAAAGCTGAACCCAAGAGCAAGTTAACTTTCAACTCTGGGACATGCATCACTCCTACCACCTCCAGAGAGCCACCTAACTCTAGTTGGAATCTGACACGTCCAACCCTCTTTATTGTATGCGTGGTACTAGTCTGTCTTTGAAATACTGAGGAATATCCTCCTCATACTCGTCGTATGGCTAGATGCAAGTTCCTTCAAGACTTTTGTCAAACAATTTGAACAACTAGACTTTTCTCTTTTTCTTACAAGCAAAAGCCCCTTTTGTAAATCACTTGCAACCTAAGTGCCAAAATCTGAACCCACTACTCCAACCAACAAAACTCTTGCCAAGCAGCCCTCTTCTATTGTCTACTGATTTTTTCAGAGCCCCGACTTTGATACCATGTTAAAATGTGAACTATACTATATATAACAGAATAGTTAAAGCTATATATATATAAAAGATTGAAGATTTTGTAAATATATCACATAAAAGATTTTATGAATGAATATACACCTTTCTATTAAAGATTTTGTATATATCATCCATTTGCCATTGTATAAAAGAATAAAATATACAAAGAACAATGGTAGTGTATATATATATATATTTGCAAAGTACAACAACAAAATGGTTAAAAATATTTTGCAAAGGAATAATAGTGGTACATCTTACTAAATAAAACATAAATCTGAATATAACGAATAGCTAAAGCTTATGTATAAATAAATATAAACTTTTCTATTAAAGATTTTGTAAATATATCACATTGATTCATCATTGCATTAAAAATAAAATATACAAAGAACCATGGTAATATATATATGACAATGATATATATCATAACAAAATGGTTAAAAATATTTTATAAAAAATAGCAAAAAAATGATTAAAAATATTTTGCAAAGGAATAGTAGTCGTACATCTTGCTAAATAAAACATAAATCTAAATATAACAGAATAGCTAAAACTATATATTTATATAAATATATACAATATTTTATAAATGAATATATATATATATATATATATATATATATATATATATATTTTTTTTTTATTGAAGATTTTGTAAATATATTTACATAGATTCACTATTTTCAATTTTGCAAAGTGTAAAGATGAATGAAATTAAAAACATGAAAACAAAATTGATTATGTTAAATTTGCTATAATGATATTTAACTTCCAATACAGTAAATTACAACTAAACACATATATATAGAATCAAATAGAAATTATATATATATTAATTTTGTTTATTACCACGTTTAAGTAAGAAATATAACCATAAAAGAGGAAAATACGACCCAAGAATTAATATCATGAATGCCCAAGCTAAAATACAGGGTTAATACGGGTTAACCCTAATGCAAAATGAAATATGAAAATCTTTTATAAGTCGTCGATTCCTACTAAGCACATAATTTATATATATAAGATACATGAGAGGTGAAAAGGAAGTCCATTCCTACTAAACACATAATATATATTTATATATATAGGATACATGAGAGGTGAAAACAAATAGATTGGGTAGTAAAGTGAATTCTTATCGGTAATGCGAGAAGTAGAAGTAAATATGGAGTGAAATAAATATATTTTATAGGTTTTGTTTAATTGAAAAAATTTGAAAGTGAATATGGAGTGAAATTTATTCCATACCCTTTGTTTAATCTTGAAACGTTATTGACAAACTATACCTAATACATACATATTCATAAATAAATTTATGAGAGGAGGAAAAAAATACAAATACATCACCTATAAGAGGCCTAATCTATGATGGCAAACTATACCTAATACATACATATTCATAAATAAATTTATGAGAGGAGGAAAAAAATACAAATACATCACCTATAAGAGGCCTAATCTATGATGAGGGACTGTATTACCTTCAAGACTTTAAGATGCTTTGCCATTAGGGCATACAATAAATAAATTTATGAAAAGAGGAACAAAATCATAGATACATCATTTGTAAGAGGTAAAATTTATGATGAGATATTATATTACCTTCAAGACTTTAAGATGCTTTGCCAATCGAGTACCTGAAGGATACCTTGGGTTTAGATGGAATATTTCAAACCTTTAAATTCTCAGTTATACAAATAATGTCAAACATAGAGATTTAGACAATGTGCAGGCTTGTTGGAAGTATATGCGCCCTCTGCATCTAGCTTGTGATAGGGAGAGGAGTGTATCGAGTCTAAGACTCTGTGTAACAACAAGTGTGGCTTCTCTGCATCTAGCTTGTGATAGGGAGAGGAGTGTATCGAGTCTAAGACTCTGTGTAACAACAGGTGATGCAAGCCACACTAGGAGTAAACCTAGAGTCCCCAAATCCTCGGCTCCCTTATTGAACGGAGGAAAAAGACTCGTAGAACACAAGTTGTAAATATAACAAACAAGTGGCAAAGATGTAGGACAAGTGCCTCATAAACAATGCAAGCGAATAGAACATGTCGTAGACAATTAGCACGAGTGTAAGCAATGGCACGGTAGCCTCGAAAAGAGGCCAAATAAGGCTTCTAATTCTTTCATTGGCCATAACAAAAAAAGATGACTAAAACTCTGGTTAAAATGTCTTAAAAACAATGCAAACTAATTCGTTTTTTTCTTTGTAATTCCTATAGTCCTTGTTGTATGCTAAGGACTAATAATAATAAGGAGGAGGAGGTTAAAATGAAGCCATACACCAATTTGGTGTATGAAACTCTCTTGTTTGTGGGACAAGGGACCCTCCTCTGTGCATAGATGTAACTGCTAAAGTCTATAAATGTGTACATACCCTATCCCCAGGATTTGAACCTATGACCTCTTAAAAGGAAACAAATGTTCTTAACTATTAGGCCCAATCATTTATATATATATTTATATTTATATAAATATTGATTACACCAATTTTTCCTTTTTTATAAATAAGATTTTGTAATAATATATAATTTTTTTTACATGGTAGATTTTCTCATACAATTATTAATGCCACTATCAAAACGTAACACTCATAAGTTATGGAATCAAGTCCCACTAGTGACTGGTGGTTATGATTCTCCATCCATATATTCTTGGTAATTGGGAAATCCCATGAGAAGACTTCTTTTTTATATATATATGGTGATGTGGCTATACTAGAATGATGGCTCAACCCTAGGGATTCCACTATCAAGACACTACAACAAAGGCCATAATAGTTATTAATGCTTATTATGTTATTTTTCAATAAATAACATGTTTTTAAATTTTTTTTTTAAACATTTAATAACTTATTAAAAACAAAAAATACTTAAAAAATAATAATAACTACTTAACATATTAAAAATAATAATAAAAACAAACAAACAAAAAAACATTATCAAACCGCAGCTAATCCCTAAAAAACCTAAAACAAAAAACAAAAACAAACAAAAGACCTATCAAACCAACAACTAGTTCTATACCTATCAAACCAACAACTAGTTCTATAGTAGATACCCTCATCGCTAAGCTTATCAATCCACTTACAATATTGAGCACATTACTATTTTATTTTTTAATATTTTCTCAACTTTGTTTATTTTGTAATGTATTTATTTAAACTAATTTTAATTATTTTATTATGTCCCGACGGGGGTCATATATATAGGTCAGCCAGCAAGATTAATCCAGATTGAATTTTTTTAACTTTTCCATAGTTTAAGTAATGTTTTATTTATTTTTAATTATTTTTTGTAATAAATGTAATTTTGTTTCACTGTGATTGGTTGTGATTGGTTGGAAGCAGATTACGTCACTCCTTGGGAATGCCCTCTCAGGCATTGGCGGCGCCCTTCCGTTAACAAGAATTAATTTATCAAGGTTATGATTGGGCAGGGTCTGCACGGCGGTGTCCACGAGTATTGTCTCAGGGGTTCTATTAAATGCTTTCTGTACAAGTTCTTCAATGTTGCATTCAATATAGATGGTTTGGATGATCGTTGAAGGTCGTGTCTACACATTCGCATTAATTATGTGTTTGTGTTCATATTCTATGTACCTTGTTCGGTGCCTAAGTTTGGATCTCGTAAGTGTGTTTGTCCCGATAGTGCTTGCACAGTTTCTTACTATTGTTCTTCTGATGTGTGGCTTTCATCAACTCATCTAATTTGCGCAGGGTAAACTCGCCTTTGAATCTTGCTGAGTTAAACAACAACTTTTCGAGCCGAACCCTTCAATTATCTTCACTGCACAAGCCTTTGATTTTAAATCTTGCTCTTCTGAGTTTTGGGTAAGTTCATCAAATCCCAAAAACACAAATCTCGTTTGAAAATTTTTGCGGTGGAAGGAATTATCTTCACGGCACAAGCTTTTGATTTCAAATCTTGCTCATGGGAGTTTTTGGTAAGTTGAAATCTTTGTTTGAAAATTTTAGGGCGGAAGGATTTCTCCTCTGTTTTGAAAATTTTACTACGAATGGATTTATTTTCTCTGTTTTGAAAATTTTACCACGGATGGATTTCTTCTTTGATTTCAAATCTTGCTCTTCGGAGTTTTTGGTAAGTTGCAAATCTCTGTTTGAAAATTTTGGAGGCGAAAGGATTTTCTCTTTTGTTTTGAAAATTTTACCACGAATCGATTTCTTTTCTCCGTTTTGAAAATTTTACCACGGATGGATTTCGTGATTTCTTCTTTATGTTAATAGTGCCCTGAAACAACGAGCCTATGGTTTCTGAGAATTCTCATTTGTATATACAGTTCTACCTTATGTTATGACACATTGGCATTTAACTGATTCGAAGGGGTAACTAATTTTTCGGGAGCATTTCTGCCTGTTCGTTTGCCGGGCATATCTCTCTCATTAAACCTATTAGAAAATAAAAAAATAAATGGGGGTGCTGCAGCCCTGAGCATACGTAACCCCCCTTACGGTCCTGAAAAAGAAAGTCAACAAAAGTGTCGCAGTTCCAAGTAATAAACATGCATTTTCCCCTGTAATGTACCTTTGCACTTTATCGTTTATATAAAATAGAATTTTGTTGAACTAGAACAAGTTGCCTATCCTTTTATAACTGCGGCACTTGCTTACATTAAGTAGCAAACAACTCCACAGGCCCTCGTCCAGCTGCATGAACCCTGCACAGTTATTGTCGACGGTCTTTATGGTTTCTCAGAATTCTCATTTGTATATACAGTTCTACCTTAAGTTATGACATATTGAGCATTTGAATTGGCAGTAAAACCCATGTTCCGAACTTCATCCTCTGTCAAGTAGATTTCATGATATTTGAGGATCCAGTCAGTGTATATTTTGAAACATTGAAAGAAGAGGAACCCAATTCAGAAGGTAATTTCTATATGCATTTTGCGTTTTAGATAGATCTGAAGAAGGCACATCGTATTGATTTACAGTTTTGATTTGGATTTTTCATTTTTTTTTTTCAGGGCTGGCTGTTTTTGAATAAATACCAAGGTTAAAAACTTGTGTACATTTACAGGTGGGGTATGGGAGGTTTGGTTTTTGTTTTGAAAACCTGTTTAGATATAAACTTGTTGGCTTTTTTATTATTAATTTTAGTCGTTGCAAAAACCTGTCAATTGAAAACTGCTAATTAACAATTTTATGCTATGTTTAAATAGATTCACAGAGTTAAAATTGAAAACTACTAATTAACAATTAACAATTTAATGCTATGGTTAAATAGATTCACAGATTTAAAATTGAAAATAACAATTTTATGCTATGTTTAGATAGATTCATAGAGTTAAAATTTCAATCATATATCCGTAAAAACATAATTCCATTACTAGTTCCATATGATAGCTGTAAAACATCTAAATAAACTTAAAGCCTCTACTTAAAACCATTCTGTTAAAAAATTTGGTCAAAACAATAATCACTAATATAATTCCATTCTAATCATTCTTGTTGGAATGGTCTTCATGTGATAATTTAGTTTAATTTGGGTTCACAATAAATTTTCCTTTTCCTTTTCCAATATCAGTTGGGATATTTTGTATTTCTCAGATATTTGTTAGAAAGTGGTAAGTATCTATTGAAAAATTCAGAAAATTCATTTCCTTTGAAGCTTATCGTTTAAACTGGCAGCTTTACAGAACAATTTGCAGGCATTTTATATTAAAACATTAATTTCCTTTAAAGCTTATCCTTTAAACTGGCAGCTTTACAAAACAATTTGCATGCATTCTATATTAATACAGACAGCCGCTGAATTGATTTCAAAGATTCTAATTCATTATCTGCATATCAAATCGAATATGTCTAAACAAGTTGAAGGAGCCTATTTTTGAGTCTAGGTTTCAAGTGGAGTTGTGTAATTTTATATAGGTATTAACAACTTGTTTCATCAATCAATAATTTACTACTTAACAGCTTACCCTTAATACTCTCTTAGACCTGGTTGTTCACCATATTGAGCAGAAGGGGCGGTCAGAGGAAAAAAGAAGCTAGCAATTGGATACATGCATCCATTTCCAGCCGCACAAATTTCCTCTTGCATTTGTCTTACGATACAACAAATTTCATCCCACAAGTTGACAAGCACACCTGCTGATCAATGCCCTCCCTTTTTGAATCTTTAGGTTCAAACATTTCAATCATAGGAGAGAAAAGACCATTCAGCTGCAACAAATCATAGGTTCGAAATCGAATTTGAGTCCTACATCTGCTTGAATTGAATTGCAAGAAAAAACCAGAATTCTAACCCAGCTGCCATACTTTTTTTGAAGAGAGGTTCTGGATTCACGAGCAAGCTTTCATTAGGAGCCAGGTGGGAAGCGACTCATATAATATGCATATATAATATGCAACTATGCGGGCATGTGTCTTACATGCATATAATATGTATTTAATATGCCATTAGCTGGCCACTTAGTTTTATACAAATTCTGCCGTGTCAATGTCATAAAGTAGAGTTTACATGATAATCCTTTTATTTTGAAGTTGGTGACAAACTAAAGCCATTAATGCATGTGATTTTTTATTTATTTTCTTGTTAGTTTTATACAAATTCTGCCGTGTCAATGTCATAAAGTAGAGTTTACATGATAATCCTTTTATTTTGAAGTTGGTGACAAACTAAAGCCATTAATGCATGTGATTTTTTATTTATTTTCTTGGTCTTAAAAGATATAATTCTGTTGGATGTGATTTTTAGTTTAATTTAGTTTTTTTTTATCTCAAGAGATATTATGTATCTTAGATTGAAATCTCAAAATATGCTCTCTGTAATGGCAAGGTTTCAATACCTTTACCTTCCTGGCGCCATAAGGACTATATACAGGGAATGTTGCTTACCGAAGCCCCTATCCGCCGACCTATCCCCGCTGATATAATAAAGCTTTGCTTGCATAAAAAGGCACATAAATTAATATTCAATGTGAAAATTTTTCATGTACCTATATGTCTCAGATTGACATTTTTAGACTCTACTGGCTTGATAATATTAATAACTTTTCTCATCCATAATTTGAGAGACATGTCTTTCTTTTTATAACTAATATCTATTGTTATTATTTTTCTTCTTTTAGTAGAATTAATGCGCTCTTAAAATGTTTGCTAAGGTCCAGCTACTAGGGTATATAAGTGTGCTCTCTGGATGTACATAAAAATATGGCATTTTTACAGTATGCTCTTCACAACACAACCTATTAACTATCCTTATAAACTTACGGTATCTTTGTTGTTCACTGAAGGGCCTTGGTTGGCTGAACAAAAATACCATTGGTTTGATCAAATGCCTTACATGGCTATTTCATAAATCAACAATATGTTTGTTTGAAAATTAGTACAAAATAGCTTACAAGCTCGAATCCTAGCCAAAAAGATAATCGAAGGTTGTAATATCCTCCATATCCATCTAGCTCCTGATTGGTCGAGGTTGTTCGTTTCCTTACAAGCCTTTCCAAATGTTCTTTAGAAAGAACTTTAGCGATAGGCACTTTCTTTATTTACCAAATAAAGAAATGGCATTATAATTTAAAACAAATGAGTGCTTTCTCCACATTTATATTCGTATATATCAAAGCAGTTGAACTTCTTAATGAAAAATAAATTTAGAAAAGTAAAAAAAAAATCTACGTATTAAAGTCAAGGTAAGAAATTTTTTTTTTTTAAATACTCAACCTACCATATTGAAGTAAAAATAAGTAAAAAAAACTATGTTATCATTCAAAATATACCTAGGGTTGTGAAAGGCAATCTCAAGGTAATAACAAAAACCACTTTAGAAAGAAACTGGCTCTNAACAATCCATCAATATAGAGCATTACAAGATGAATTCCATATCAACTTTAGCAGAAATATTTGTGAAATATCTGAAACAATAGCCAGCGCATAACAAGTATGAATTCTGAAACTATTAAACACTATGTTCAGATATGAAGAAAACATAATGGAAGGTAAGCACTTAGAAGACAATCACATGAAAAGAAAGCATAGACTGTAACATAAACGACACAGGAATCTTTGAAGATCAACCAACATTCAGCTCTGTTATTTATTCAAAAATCATAAGTTCTCAAAAACATCGGTCCAAACATATGGGTTCCAACCCCCAATACATCAAATAAATTCAAATATATACAAAGATAACTTCTTCCCAAGAAGATCAATAATCGAATAATTTGTTAATCAAAGTTTTTGTAACCATATCCTCAATAACTAGGAATAAAAACTACATGCTTCGATTCAAACAACAGATTGTTTGATTATAACCAACTTAGTGACTTGCAAAGTATCCCGAATAAGCAGCTCCATGAAGTACAACACCTGTTTTTAAGGATGAAGTATGTACTTGGTCTTCTTGAATCTCTCCACGATTCTCCATTGTTCCACATTTGGGGTGTCGTATTCTGTCATCTTTCTAATGGACACCTCTAGATTCACATAAGCTTCATAAGATACTGCGGGCAATCCTATCCTAATGATTAAACACTTTTGCAATATTTCAAAATCCTCTGTCAATTTTTCTACAATGATCTTCCCAGTCAACCCTTTAACTAAATCTTCAAACTTGGAATGGTCCATGCGATTCTGTACTAGCAAACTGTGATAATGCTCCTGAAAAAATAATCTTCTTTCGTCGTCCCAAAAAGAAGGGAGGCTGTCCTCAAATAGATCCTTAAAGTCAAGCTTGAAATCCTTTATCTGCGAAAACATTGTATTAGCCTTATCATGCACCACTTTCATAAGTTGATGTTTGTTAATAAATTTTTTTGCCCATAGCACAATTGCTACTCTGTCTTTAATCTCGATGTCCTGCAACTTCTGATATGTTAAAGAATTCAAGAAATTTAAAGTGTTGTGAGCTGTATTTAAAGGCTTCTTTTCCATGGTCTCGTTTGCCAACTTCGGTCTTTGAGTAACTAAATTGGCTAGTGCATTTTCATCATCAATAAAATTTAAATAGTGCCTAAACTTGGTGATTTCCATAGATAATGTATCCCAAATTAAATGTTTAGCACCTTGTAGAGGAGCTTTTCCTATACTTTTTTCCTTTAACTCATTTAACTTTCTCTATTATTGGCTTTTATCATTCAATGTTTTGTTCTTCTTCTCAATGTTCCTAACCAATTCTGATTTAATTTTTTCATTTTCTTCCTTTAATTCTTTAATCTCCACATCCTTTAGACTTACTTGTGACATAGGAACTAATAGATCATCTGCAGAAAATTCGCTTAATGGTCTTTCAATATTCACAAGAGGTAAATCCGTGTCAATAAGAGTTTGACTCATCAGTTTTTCCATAATTTCCTTTTCATCATTCTGATCCTTTTTTACCTTTGAAATCTGGGCCATCAATTCAACTCTTTCCACTTCCCATTTGTTTTTCTCCTCTTGCAACTTCAATGATTTTCCTTTGTAGTCCATCATCTCTTGATAAACTTTATATTTTTCTTCCTGCAGTGTAAATAATTCTGGGGACTGAGCATGTTCAACATTTGGGATTTTAAGCTTCTTTTTCAATACCTGAATGGTATTGTCTTTTTCTTCTAAAAGCTTTTTGGTTGTCTGCACATTTACTGGTTTGATTCCTAAGCTTACAACATCTCCTTGCAACTTTTTAATTTGGATCAGATTTGATTTATTTTCCACCTTCTCATGCTTCAATTGGACTTCCATCTTATCTACAAGGGATTGCAATTGATTAAATTTCATAATAGCATGTAATAAATCAGAGTAAATAACATCTCCAGTCTGCTTATGGAGTTGTATCTTATTGGGGACACTAATTTTATCTAACTTCACTTCCATTTCAGATACTTTTTTATCACTAACCACAACGAACTTCAAGGTATTCCTCTCTGCGTCTCGAGTAGAAATCAATGATGTCTTTTGATTGATTAGACTTCTAACTCAAGGAAGAAGATTTCTAGTTTTTTCTGATGATTGTATTTGTTTTTCAGCATAACTTAACACTAACTCTGCTCTAGATTTGAAACAGAAACTAGGCTCTGCGCTACCTTCTCCTCCGAAGGAATACTGATGCATATGTACAGGCTTTTTCGGGAACCAGACCATTTTCTTTAAATCCTCTGAAACTAGTTCTTATGAAACTTGATCATCTTGAGTGTGTGTTTTGATCTTTTTATGTGAAATGATTTCATCCACATCCATGCCATCAGTTTCAGAAAGACTCCTCTTATTCAAAATGATAGGATTATCAGGTGCTTGAATCGCTGCAGTCAACTCGTTGCTCCTATCATCATCGATTTTTGAATTTTCTTCAAAATAAGACAAATTGGCTATTTTATCTAAGCCTTCAACAATTTGATGATCAAATGGTTTATTTTTGTTTCACTGCTTCCTCTGAGAAATAATATGATGTGGATCATAATTGATTCTTTGCTCCTTCTTGAAATCCATAACTTCTAACAACTTTTCTATGACTAACAACGCGCTTTTATTTTTGAAAATAAACGGACCAACTTTAAGAGGAAATTTAACATTGGAAGACTTTTTGAACGCTCCAAAATGCTCTTTTTCTGCACATAATCTCTGCCTCATAAACTCAAGTGCAAACATTTTTGGAGTCAGAAAAACAGGTAACCTATATGGTTCCCCAGTGAACCCATACACCCTCAAAACAGTAAAATCTTTATACAAGAACCAGTCTCATATTCTGTCCTCTGAGGAAGACTGTAGCATAAGTTTCATTTCTTCTAACACCCTTGGTAATACATCATCAAACAACAATTTATAAATCTTGGCCATAATTGTATTTACAAACTCAAACATGTTAATTTGTTTTGGAAGATCTGGAGAGAAAATGGTGGACAAGAACTACAGATTCGACACATTAAAACACATCAGCATGTTCAGTAAGTATGAATGATATCTAAAAAACTTGACTTTAGGGAATTCGACCAATTGGACATGGATAACCTCAGCCAGATACTCATCCATATTAAAACAACGGATTGAATGGGACTTGGGGTCAATTGAATTTATACTCAATAAGAAACCTAAGACAACTTCGCTAATATGAATATCATTATCCAAACCTAGAATTTGATTGACCAGGGACATGACCAACTGTACCTCTTTTTTGAAAATGTTAACATTATATGGCAGAAAAAAGTCCTTCTAATGACTGACCACTTTTCAGAATATTGAATAGAAATTGGCATCTAACTTCAGTTCTACAATTTTTATACATTTCGATTAAGGCATGTTCATTCAAAGACTCACAACGATCAGGGAAATTATCAAACAGACTCAGTAATCCGTGAACAGTTTTCATATCAACTTTACAAAGTATTTTTGACGTGGTATGACTCATAATGACTCTTTCGGACGGAGAACAACTGTTTGCGCACCACTCGACAAATTCGAGAAATGGTAAGGTTTGTTCAACAACAAAATAATATGAGAAAGAACCGCAGATATTCAGAATATCATTCCCTTGCAAATTACATTGCCACAACTGCTCCTTTGAAACTGATACACTACCAACTAATAGAACAGGGTCACATACATTTCTTTTCCTATCGACAACAACTTCTTCTCTCTCATCCAAGACTCTGCATAATACTCCTAAACCATGTTCCTTTTCCATAATGAACGATGGCGACAATTCTTCAAACAAAGTTTTAGCGTTTCAAGGCTTACCTGTAACTGTAGATACGTAGAAGTTGACTTTGGAAAGATGGCGGACTGTCCACTTTTCTTTCACCCACAGCACACAATTGAAATGATTTTTTAAACCAAGTCAACTTTACCTTTATATGACGGACTTTTTCGGAGCCCTCATCAAGTGGTTTTTCCTTTACTGCTTTCCTCCGCGAAATTCATTCCAAGTCGCCATGTGGAAAGCGGTTTACATTCTGCTATCACTATTCCTTTTTAACCATCTCGCAACTTTGCCTTCCGGAACTAACAATGATCGTTGATAAGTTTTTGCTTTTTGCCTAAACCGTTGGATCAAGATCGGTTGTGCGTATTTCGCTAGCATTTCTTATTTTTTCTAGTGTGCACATTTACTCAACAGATCGTCTCTCACCCGTAGATTTTATTCGCTTTATTCCATAGCGGTTGATCTTTCTACCCCGTTAACCACTTCCGCTTCTCCATCAACACTTATCTCCTGCGCAACTTTTCCTAGCGGATCCATTTTAATCCGTAGATCTTCACATTCACAATTTTACACCTTTAAATTATGTAACAAATTAATCAAAATGCGCATTTTAATAATGGAATCAAGACCATCAAACTTTGCCAATTTTATGTATCCTTTTATCACTCATCGATCACACCTCTTACTTAGCTACTTAACATAGAGATGCTAACAAACTATATATCACCTTTTCGTATAAGTGGCTTTGGAGGTTTCTCCAACTCACTTTCAAGGATCCAACTTTACATAAATAACTTGGTTAAGAAAAAATCCAACTTTGCATAAATAAGTTGGTTAAGAAAAGAGGAATTATAGATTTTTATTTTATTTTATTTTGGCAGAGTGGTGGAACCCCCTTGACTAGCAGGGTTGCCATTGGTTGAGTGGCCACGAACTAGGGGCATCTAAGCCGTCAAAATACCCGGAGATCGCACCCGGCCTGGACCGCACCAACCCTTAACATGGTTGGATTTTAGGTATCCGACGAGATTAGAACCGGTGACCTTCCAGCTTAGGGGGCGTCTTAACCATACCCCGCCACCAACTGTTCTACATTTCGCGGATATAGATTTATTTTTAGTAGTGGTATTGTTATTTACTTTTATTTTGGATTTTTATGGTAAAGTTTAATTTGCTTGTTTTTGTTTTTTAGAAAATATTTGCTAATTTTTATTTTTTTAATTCCTATTTTTGCCCAATTATAATGGAGTAATTTTGTTTACACTCTAAAATTCATTAAATTATTATATAAACTATATAAAATCTTTTTAAATTGAAATGTTTTTATAGCTAACAACTTAGATAATTAATTTCATATATGTTTTTAGATAGGTTGGGTTTAGCTATGGTTTTTATCAATAACACTTCAGCCAAAATTGAATTTTAGTGAAGTTGAAACTGTAGAATTTAAAAGTGGACTTAGATTTTAGATAGTTATATTTTAATTGATTGAATTAGTTTTATGTTTTTATGTTCTCAAAACCTAATATGATTGAGTATCCATAATTGATCATCTATGCTAAGATGCTTATGGTTTAAAGTTTGTTGAAATCTTTGAAAACAAAAAATTATAGGAATCCCTTGATAAGATCACCAAATGTATTCTTATTAAAAATATATATGATATGAAATTTTGTTCGCTAAACATTGGTATGGACTTGAACAATTTGTTTTCATGATTTACTAGTTATTCATTTTAAAAACAAGTAGTCACTTCTAATCCATTATTATTTTAATAATTTTGCATTGATTAAATAGGAAATATCCTAATAAATTATACAATCGAAAAATAATACTAAATTAATAGCATGTCAACAAGTTAATACCAAGTTAATAACATTAAATGGATTTAAGCACAATTTTTTTTCATAGCTTTATTCATTTTAAAAACAACTAATCAAACTTCAAATCCATTATTATACAATAGAAAATCAAACTAAGCTTTTTTTTGTACATAAAAGCATTGTATTACTGCAGAAAGCTCGCTTTACATGGTGAAACACAAAACTGGGCTACTACTGCCCAAGCCTTCCTTGGCCTTGCCTCTACTACATCTATTCAGACCATAAACCTTCTCAACCCAAAAGAGGGAGATCACCGGCTATGTAGGGTTCAATCCCGAAGTTACATACATTGCCGTAGAAATCCAATCTAACTAAATCTATCTGAAATTGACAACCAAACATATTAACAGACGAGAATAAGCCTGAACACCAACAACCACAGAAAAAATAAGGCAGGACTTGCCTCCCAAGGCCAGAGCAGAGGCCGTGCCACGGGCATCCCGTATGCTGCGCCAAAGGGCTTCCCCTTTGCAGGGGCAAGATGCTAATACCGTCCTGGAAACGGACTTCCACCCGACGGTTGAGGTCTCCATCCGCGCGCTGCTCCAAATCAGGGCTGAATAGAGAAATACCTACACGTGCAACAATATGGTCCACTTTGAGATGCATCAGATTGCAATCCGCACTGAGGGCCTCAATATTTTTGCTCATGGACCGAAATTCTTCGTTGTGCTCCTTGCATGCTCTGGATGGCTCCAAGTCCCTTTCCTTTTTTGCCAACACCTCCTCCACTTTTGCTTCCATATTCATGGTTGCATGAGTTACCAGGTTCATTAAAACCCAATACAGCATGACAAGGTGATCATGGGTCGAGGTCCTCCTTGCCGTTGAGCCTGGATCGATGATCCATCCTTCAACCTCCTCTCATACCGTCTCAATGGGCATCGATGAGACTTGCTCCCACAAAGCCTTCTCAATCCCCTCCGTGGCTTGACGCGCCATTAACGGGATTCAGTCCTTAAAGAATTATGCCGCTGCCTAAACATGCAGCTGAGTCCTGGTGGTCGCTCCCTTGCCACCCTAGGTCTTGAGATTCCCCTTGTCCCGACGCTTAGTTTCCATGCTTCTTGCACTCGTTCTCCCAATAATTGCCCTTGGCAGAGCCATTTTCCGCCTCCCTCTTCCCCTCCTTGCGCACTTACTATTCAAGTTTCTCAGACTGTCAACCTTCCGAAAGCCGCGCAGCCTGATGCTCTCGACCCTAAGTGCGCAAATGAGGAGCCCCGCACTCACCCTAAGATTAATAAACTAGAGGAGAATGGCCATGATAACGGTTCTGTATGAGTTTCTGATCTCCCATATCCTGCAATAACGTGTCTCTGTACTTGGGACGATTTGCATCATCATTCCCATCGTCACCTATTGCTCACTATCCTGCGAAAAAACTGTCTCGTCACTCCTATCAAGCCTACCGACTGTTAAAATTTCATATGCTTTAGCTAAAACATCAGTATTTCATTTCATTTTCATAACAAAAGCATATAAACAGGATCACTGAAAGAAACAGTATCACAATAACAACACAGATTTATCCTGGGAAAACCCTAAAGAGAAAAACCCAGCAAAAGCTTCCTCAATATAGATGTCCCAAAAGATAAAAGATAAAACCAACAAGGAGGTCAAAGCCTGATCCTCCTTCTCCAGCTACTTGTCTCTTCTCCACTAATGCGCTACACAAGTGAGTGTGTGTGTTCCAAATGAGGAGTGCCACACCTCTATTTATATTCATCCATTCACTTTAATAATTAAATCCGACATGTAGGCTCGAGTTACACATGTAGGCTCAAGTAACCACACTAGGGTGTTAATGACCCACCTTTACAATTATAGGGGACTACCTCATGACTCTTATTAGTTCCTCTGATTAGAAGCATCGGGGTACAAAGTAATACAAGTGGTTCTCCTGGTAGGACCATTGGGGACCACAAAAATATACATATAGAATATTCTTCGAAGTTACAATATTTCAACACTCCCCCTTAACGAGAAGGGTATTCTACAACAACATCAACAACAACAATAGTAGGAGAGAGATAGAGGACATCATCAACATCATCAGGGTAACACATCTATAAATCATTAAAAGCTTTTCAACATCATATAGTCTTCATCTTGAATCTTCAACGACAACAACTCTTTGACCTTTCGATCAGCATCAACATCTTCAGTACTTTGACCTTTCGATCATCAGCAACATCTTTAGCACTTTGGCCTTTCGATCAGCATCAACATCTTCAGTACTTTGACCTTTCGATCAGCAACAACATCTTCAGCACTTTGGCCTTTCGATCAGCAACAACATCTTTAGCACTTTGACCTTTCGATCAGCAACATCATCATCATCACACTCTGATCTTTCGATCAGAAACATCATCATCATCAACAACAACCTGCAAACCACAGTACAAAGACAAAGAAGTCTTTGGATCTCTTTTGGACTTAAAGTCCAGGGATGATGCAATCCTACCACATTCTCGACAACCGAAGTTACTGGATTGATTACGGGATAATCAGTCCCTATCACTTTAGGACTAAGTCCAAGGATGATGCAATCCTGCCACCTTCTCGATGACCGAAGTCACCAGATCCGTTCTGAACCGAAGTTCAAGGATGATACAATCCTGCCACCTTCTCGATGATTGAAGTTCATCAGATCCATTCTGAACCGAAGTTCAAGGATGATAGAATCTTGCCACCTTCTCGATGACCGAAGTTCACTGAATCCGTTCTGAATCGAAGTTCAAGGATGATACAATCCTACCACCTTGTCGATGACCGAAGTTCAAGGATAATACAATCTTGCCACATTCTCGATGACCGAAGTTCACCGGACCCGTTCTAAACTGAAGTTCAAGGATGATACAATCTTGCCACATTCTGGATGACCGAAGTTCACCGGATCCGTTCTGAACCGAAGTTCAAGGATGATACAATCCTGCCACATTCTTGATGACCGAGGTCACCGGATCACTTTTGGACATATGTCCCAGGATGATACAATCCCTCTTCATTCTCAAGGACCGAGGTCCTCGGATCTCTTTAAGGCAACTACCCAGGGATGATACAATCCCACTGCAACATCACTACTCCCCCTTTCGGGGAAGGTCTTTCCGAACCACACCAAGCTTGTTTCGAAAGTGTTCGAACTTTACTCGAGACAGAGGCTTTGTCAACACATCAGCAACTTGTTCATTAGTACTCAAATACTGGAGCTTTATGGCTCCTTTCTGCATCATATCTCGAATGTAGAAATACATGATTTCTATGTGCTTTGATCTGTCGTGGAATACAGGGTTCTTTGTCATCTTTATACAAATTTGGTTGTCACATAGAATCATGGTAGTGTCCAACTCTAGGTTGAATAATCCTGACATCAGCTTTCGAAGCCATATGGCTTCACAACTAGCAGAGCAAGTTGCTATATATTCTGCTTCGGGTGTGCTTAGAGCAACACTAGATTGCTTTCTGCTAAACCATGAAATCATAGCAGATCCTAGACTATAACATCCACCTGATGTGCTTTTTCTGTCTGAGATACTTTCGGCCCAATCTGCATTTGTATATCCATACAATCTATACTCATGGCTATTACCATAGTATAGGCCAAAGTCTATAGTCCCTTTCAAATATCTCATCACATGTTTTGCAGCTATCAAGTGAACCCTTCTAGGTTGAACTAGATATTGACTTAAGGTGTTCACAACAAAACAAATGTCTGGTCTGGTATTTGTTAAGTACATCAATGACCCAATGATCTGTCTGTAATGAGTCATCGGATAACAACTTTAGGTTGGAATCCATGGGTGTGGCCAAGGCTTTGCATAACATATTGAATCTTTTCAATATCTCTACTGCATACTTTCCCTGGTTGAGAAAGATTCCTTCTGAACTTTGCCATACTTCCAAACCTAGGAAATAATGCATTAACCCAAGGTCTTTCAACTCAAATTCTTCTGCTAGTTTCTTCTTGGTTTCCATAATCTGTTTCTCATTCCCTATCAAGAATAAGTCATTTACATATAGTAGTAGGATGACAGGTTCATCTTCTACAACCTTGAGGTAAAGGTTAGGATCAACTTTACTCTTGGTAGAGCCCATGCTCGACAAGAAACTATCTATCCTCTCATACCAAGCTTGAGGAGCTTGTTTAAGACCATACAAGGCCTTCTTCAACTTGCATACGTGAGTATGTCTATATTCAACTTCAAATCCTTGTGGTTGTTCTATGTATACTTCTTTTTCGATCACACCATTCAGAAAAGTTGTTTTCACATCCATCTGGTGTAAGTCCCACTTCATCATGGATGCAAGTGCCATGATAGTTCTAATCGAAGTATACCATGCTACTGGGGCAAACATCTCTTCATAATCAATTCCCTCTTTCTAAGAGAAACCTATGGCCACAAATCTTGCTTTATACTTCTCGATATTTCCGTCAGCTGCATGCTTTATTTTGTATATCCATTTGGAGGATACCATACTTTTTCCTTCTGGTTTGGGAACTATATCCCATACATCATTCTTCATTATTGACTGGTATTCTTCAGTCATTGCTTCTACCCATTCTTTCTTCTGTACCGCTTCTTCATAGTTTATAGGTTCTTGATCTACAAGATCACACATCAAGGCTACATAGTTGGAGAAAGTCTTATGTTTCTTTCTTTCCCTTGGGGAGCCTTCAGGAGCTCAATATCTTTCTGCTTCTCGTATAATTTCTCTTGTCCAAGCATGCTTTCTCTTTCTTGATATCTTCATCATGGGAGGTTCTTGTGGTTCTGCTATGTCATGTTCTTTAGGAGCTTCATTTTCAGGGAGACATGTAGTTTCTTTATTTCTGGGAGGTGTCTCTTCTTCATACACTTCTTCAGGTTGGAATTTCCTGGATCTCTTGAGGGTTGCCTCTTCATTGAATGCCACATCGCGACTGATTTCCACATGATGGAATTTAGGAATGTAGATTCTGAATGCTTTGGATACTTCACAATATCCAACAAATATCCCCTTCTTTCCGAAAGGGTCTAACTTGGTTCTTTTCTTTTTTGGTATATGAATATATACTGGACAACCAAATATCTTGAGGTGACTTACCTCAGGCTTCTTTCTCGTGAACATCTCTTATGGAGTCTTGAACCCAAGAGCAATGTGAGATATTCTATTATGTACATACACAATAGTTCTTGCCGCTTCTGCCCATAGATGCATTGGAAGATCTTGATCATATATCATTGTCTTCACTGCCTCCATGATGGTTTTGTTCTTTCTTTCCGCAACCCCATTCTGTTGAGGATTGTAGGGAGTAGTTAGTTCCCTCTTGATTCCGGCATCTTTGCAAAAAGCTTCAAACTCTTTTGAGGTATACTCTCCGCCATTGTCTGATTGGAGTGTCTTTATCTCCTTGTCTGATGTAGAAGACATTGAACCACATACATCTGAATGAATCAATTCCAACGTACCTTTTGTCTTTGTTTCACTTTTCGGAAATGGATTCTTGATGTTCTTTCCCTTCGCACATCCTTTGCAGATGCCTTCATGCTTGATCTTCATGTTTGGTAATCTCATCACTACTTTGTTCACATGAGGTAGAGCCTTGTAATTAATGTGGGCAAGCCTTCTATGCCATAGTTCACTAGGGTCAGTGGACTCATGCACAAGGGCTGTTTCTGAGTGCCCCTTAAGTTTATACAGGCCTCCATCTTCTTCACCAATAATGATTGCATCTTCAATATTCTTTCCTTTGGGCCACATGAGTACTTGGCCATCTATGGAAGCAACTCTGAATCCTTTCTTATCTAAAGCTGAAATAGAAAGTAAATTCTTCTTTAGACCAGGTACATATAATACATAATACATCTTTCATCTTTAGGGGTTACCTGAATCAAGTTTGTAACTTGCTTCACCAACTCCTTTGATTAGATATTGATAGTCATCTCCCAGGGATACTTTCTGAGTATTGGAGCAGGGTCTCGCAGCTACAGAAGAAGCTGCTAGTTTTGGCGGAAAGAAGTTAAGACAGAGCTACGACGCCGTAGCACGTTTCCAACTAGAGAGTAGAGCCGGAAACCATGACTTTTAAGATAAAAAAGTCAAGAAGGCAACGGTACCTGAGCGGCCGAGAAGAGAGAGCTCAACCACTGCATTGAAGGCAGCGGCGGAAGACAGGAGGGCTCAGCGACCCTCATAAAGGAGAAGGAGCAATGAGGCTGAAGCATTGAAGGCGAAGGACAGAAAATCGAAGCGGTGCATAGTACCCATGATCAGTGCCGGGAAGCATGGAAGACTGCAGAGAGCTGTGGTGTGACAGAAAGCGGCTACCTCAAGTACAGATATGGCCGACTGTCACTAAGTTAGGTTTTGGGTTACTGTTGGGACAGGCCCACAGTGTTGTAATGGCACGACCTTCAGGCTGCCTATATAAGAATGTATTTTGTATTGTAAAAGGGTTGGTTAGTTGGTTGGCGAGTTGAAGAACTAGCTAGTCATTTTGTTAGTAGCGTTTTGCAGATTATTAGACTGTTGTAAAAGCCTAGATATGGTTCTGTTATTAGCGGTAGCAATCTTATGGTAACCAGTAGCTGGCTTATAGAACATGTATGTAAAGATCAGCAGGGATCGACAGAGAGGAAATAGTATATTGTAGGAGAGCAATATAGAGAGAAGAGAGATCTAACAGAGAAGATCTTAAGCTGCATATGCGGTGCAGCAGAACTGTGTTTTACCTTCCCCTGAGCTATAATAAAACACAGTTCTGTGGACGTAACTTCCATCCTGGAGGTGAACCACGTTAAAATCAGTGTTATGCGATTGGTTTATGTGTTATGTTTACTTGTGCATTTCTCAGTCAGTTCATGGACTTTGTTTACAGTTAATGAATGAATGTGTTAATCAGTTCACTGCAATATAGAAGGATATATATATAGGTTAACATCTTGGCATGCTGTCTATGGTTCATTTATGCATTGCGTACAACAGTTTCTATTGCTGTATCGAATAGCCTTGTATGTTAAGTCTTGCACGTCGACACGAGCAACGCTAAGTGCGCTAAACCGCGGAGGTAGGATATCACAGAGAGATGATATCGCACCGGCAAAGAAGCTGCGGTGCACGATACCGCAGGTGAAGGACTTAGCGTTGGGCGGGAACTGCGTGTCGCACTTTGCGCGGCGATGCGATAAGGTTGGAGATATCGCGGGAGGGAGGAAGTGCGCGCCGCAGGAAAGGATCGCGCGGTGGTATAAAGGAATATCCTGCGGCTAGGAGAGCTGCGAGGCGAGGAAATTGCGCGACGTGAGCAGGAGATCGCGCGACGCGCAGAGGAGAGACCGCAGCTAGGGGAGCTGCGAGCCACCAGTGGGATTTCCACAGAATTCGGTCCAAGACACTTGAGTCCTTGGCCAACCCATTAGAGTCACTTCGGGTGAGACTTCAGGCCGCTTTGTGGTCTGTCGCCGAAAGGGCCAGTGATCTAGGGGTGTTGTTGGTTGATCATAGTAAACCCGGGTCTGCCCATAGCAGCCAACACTGAGGAGAGCTCTTTTCTTCAAGTTTGGACAGAGTTTTCTTTTGTCTCGTCATGTGCTTTGAAGAACCACTATCAATAAGCCAAGTGTCTTCTCCAAGAGTTATAGATCCAGAGAGTGCAGATAATAGCACATACTGTTCTGCATCTTCTTCTCTTGCTTGTTTTCTTGGAGGTCCTTCTTCTTCTTCTTCTTCATCTTCATCTTCTGCTAGATGAGCATGATGTCTTTTCTTGTTGTTGATCTTCTTCCTATATTATTGCCTCTTTATAGGACAATTTTGGGCAATGTGTCCTATCTTATTACAATGAAAACATTCAAAATCAGAATAGTCTCTAATGGGAGGGTTTTCTCTTACCCTTTGGATTCTTCTGGGAGGTTGAGACTCCTTGAAATTAGATTGGCCTCTTCTTCTTTTGGTGTGAGTGGCTAGGGCTTGATCATCTTCTTTTAGTAAGGCTTCTCTATTTGCCACCCTAGTCTCCTCTTGAATGCAGTCTTCCCATACAACATCAAACTTCATGCTTTCTTTTTTGGCACACATCATCTGAATGAAGGACTCCCAGGGTCTAGTGAGACCATTGAGAGAAGTCACAACCATTTCATCTTCATCAAGCTTATCTCCAATAGCTTCTAGTTGCTCTTTGATCTGAGAAACCCTTGTGAAGTAGTCTTGGACGGATTCTCCATGACTCATCTTGGTGCTCTTCAGTTGAGCTCTTAGACTCATTTTTCTGTTAATGTTCCTTCCCTCATACATTCTGGAAAGGCCATCAAACATTTTTTTTGGAGTCTTCTTGGATGACACTTGAGGAATCAAGTGATCATTGATGGAGTTGGCAATAATCCTTTGTGCCCTAATCATATCCTTTCTGTGCTTCTCCTTGGCTTTAGCTTCTTCAGGTTCTACAACTTCTTCTTTGACATACTTCTTAAGATCATTCTCTTGGAGAATGAGACCAATCATGTATTTCCATGCTCAAAAATTCTCTATGCCTTCTAGCTTATCCTCAAGCTTAGTGCTTGGGGCCATCTTGTCAGAAAATCACAAAAAAATGAAATTTTGCGGAATGAGAAATTGACCTTACCAGAAAATGCGTTTGAATGAGGTGAGTTGACTAGTGTGCTTGGATTCTGGAGATTTCAACTCTTCACCTTTCAAATCAAACTTGCAAGATTCAGCTTCTGCAGCTTTCTGGTTTAGCGGTTTTCTGGTGCAGCTGTCAAACTAGGGTTTGACTTTCTCGAAGACTCACACATCCAAAAACTTTGATTCCAGGCTCAAAAGATGCGCTCTGGGAGGGCGCAACTTTATATGCAAGCAGTTTTCTGAAACTCAAATTTTTTCCCAAAACCCTAATTTCTTCCGGGGAGAGAGAGAGGGCTATTTCATCTTGTGAAAGTTGTCTTATTCAGGCTAGCTCTGATACCATGTTAAAATTTCATATGCTTAGCTAAAACATCAGTATTTCATTTCATTTTCATAACAAAAGCATATAAACATGATCACTGAAAGAAACAATATCACAAGAACAACACAGATTTATCCTGGGAAAACCCTAAAGGGAAAAACCCAGCAAAAGCTTCCTCAATATAGATGCCCCAAAAGATAAGAGATAAAACCAACAAGGAGATCAAAGCCTGATCCTCCTCCTTCTCCAGCTACTTCTCTCTTCTCTACTAATGCGCTACACAAGTGAGTGTGTGTGTTCCAAATGAGGAGCGCCACACTTCTATTTATATTCATCCATTGACTTTAATAATTAAATCCGACATGTAGGCTCAAGTAACCACATTGGAGTGTTAATGACCCACCTTTACAATTAGAAGGGACTACCTCATGGCTCTTATTAGTTCTTTCGATTAGAAGCATCGGGGTACAAAGTAATACAAGTGGTTCTCCTGGTAGGACCATCGGGGACCACAAAAAGATACATATAGAATATTCTTCGAAGTTACAATATTTCAACACCGACGTACTGCGGGTCAATATTTGAAGGGTCATCCCGGATTACCATAATCTTGAGCTGCATGTCTACGTGTGTTGCTCGGCTGGATCCTCGGTCAATTCATTATGCCTCTTGTCCTTGTCTCGATCCTACGTCAGGGCTTCCATCACCTGTCCTCCCTTGCTTGCATTCAGAGTTGCGAGCTATCGACATCTGGGTATCCACTGTTCCGCCTCGAAGTCCTCCATCCTACCCAACCTGCGGGCCCCATTTTCCTTAACTCCAGCGTTTGCTAGCAGATCGGCCACCTTGTTCGTGTCTCGTCTCACATGCTGAAAGGGCAATGCCGGATGGGATAGAATAAGGCCACGAAGAACTTCCAGTCTGCTAGCAAGGCGCCAACTCGACGACACATTTTTCGTTGATCTCCCGTGGCCTAGTTGCTTGGCCATCTGCACTAGGATTAGAGAGTCACCTTCCACCATTGCAGGCAGCTAGCCGTTCCTAATGACAATCCTAACCCTCTGGAGCATGCCTTCTAATTCTGTTGAATTGTTAGTGTCTTCCCCAATCGACCCAAAGAAGATATCCAGTATTTCTCCCTCTCAGTTTCTGCAAGTTCCCCCAAATCTTGTCGCTCCTGGGTTTCCCTTAGCCGCACCATCAAAATTTAGCTTGAATACCAGCTGAGGGGGGGGGGGACCATTCATTTGGGCTTGAGATTCCGCAGGTCTTGATCCTCTCGCGAAGACCATCCAGAATTGCCTTGTTCAATCCCCACTCCTCCGCTATTCTCTTTTTGGGACCTGAAAACACTTTGTCGTCCTTACTCCGCTACATGCTGCGAATGGTCTCTAGAATGTTCGAAGTCCGGGTTTTCCCGACGTCTTCTGAGGAATGGAACTTGTCGCGGAAGATCCTTCCATTGTGCTCCTTTCAGACTACCCACATGACACTGCCTAGAAAAGCTTGCCATAAGGTGTGAAGAATATTATCTTTGAAAGTCTTTGGGTGCCATTCTTTTAGGGTTCTGCCCGGATCCCCTCAACTTCTGTTACTTTTCCGAAATAATTGAGCTCCTCTATACCAAAGGTTTGAGGTGGACGGGTAAGAGTCTAGCAGATGATTCATGCTCTCCTCTTGGCAAGAGCATAGGACACACCGAGACGGGCCTTTAATTCCCCTCCGACGTAAATTCTCCCCCGTTAGAATCCTATGCCTAACCACTAACCAATAGAAGGTGGCCACTTTTGGCCATGGGTTGGTTTGCCAAATTCCCCCCCAGATCTCCTCTTCCTCGTCTAGGATGCTAATTCTGATATTGTAGGCTTCCTTAATGCTAAAAGTTCATTTTTGGGAGTAGCCCCAACGAAGGACATCGCCCCCTTCTTTAAGCAGGATACAACGCTCCTGAAGCGTACCCATAAAGGCTCTAATATCTACCTCCGGGACATCTGTAGCTCCTCTAACTGGGACAACCCATTGGCATTGGTCATCCTGGGCTGCCATCTCCCAGTATTGATTGACGTTTATTGTGCCTTCCTCCAGGCCTTTGGCCCTAATGTGTCGCCATCGAGGATCATTCCCTAGCTTAGGAAGCTGGTTCCACGAATCATCCCAAAAGTGGGCTAAGTTCCCTGCTTTAATCTCCCAGAAGCTGTGCTCCTGAATTATTTGTCGCCCCGCCAACGCTTTTTTCCATATGTGAGAACCTTGCGGGGTCGCATTATATCTTATTAGCTGGGACTTAGGTCTATCTATTGCATATTTTATGTGCCAGATTTTCGCCCATGGTTCCTACAAATATTTGCACCATCGCCACCATATCTTAGCTCCCTGAATTTCGCCCATGATTTCAGGGTCTCGAAGGCCAAGGCCTCCTCTCTCCTTGGGTTTGCACACCTGCTCCCAGCTGACCAGCAAGAATTTGGCCTTGGATTCCCTCCCTGCCCACAAGAAATTCCTCTGAATGCTTCGAATCTCCTGGAGGATAGACTTAGGAGCCATGAGGATAGAAAAAAGATACATAGGCATGGCCTGGAGGACCGACTTAACAAGGACCAATCTGCTTGGCAAATTCAGGGGTTTAAGAGTCCAACTTGCCAATCTAGCTTTAATCATGTCTAGAAGATCTTGCCAAGACACCTTTCGAATGGTTCCCTTCCCAAGAGGAACCCTCAGGTATTTGGAGGGCATGGTCCCCCTAGGGAAACCCATAATCCTACCAATATTTCTATGAGTGACAATGGGCGTGTTAAAGAAAAATACCTGATACTTTTCTGCATTGGCAACCAGACCTGACGCCTTAGCAAAGAGCGACAGACTCGATTTGAAGGCGCGAGCCTCTTGGACTAAAGGGTGCCCCATTAGCATCGTATCATCCACGAACTGCTGATGAGTCTGTTTTTCCATATCTTCGTGAAGCACCAGACCCCTGATCCTGCCAGCTTCTGCCTGTGCTTGGACAAGCTTGCTTAACCCTTCAGAATCCAGAACGAAGAGGAACGAGGAGAGCGAATCCCCCTGTCTAATTCCCCTTGAGGGGGAAAATAATCTTGTTGGAGATCCATTCAAAAGAATGGAATAGAAAGGAGAAGAGACCAAGGCCATCACCCATTCTACCCATTCTGGACTGAAGCCGTGAGCCTTCAAAATTGCCAGCGAAGCTTGTCATAGGCCTTGGCTATGTCCAGTTCGATGAGCATTCTAGGGATATTAGTGCATTTCAGAGAGTGGGTGACCTTGTGGATTACAATGATGCCGTTCATGATCTGTCTTCCTTTCACAAAACTCGACTGCTCTAGACTTATCAACCTTGGGAGGAGAGGCTTTAGGCGATTTGCGATCACTTTTGTAATTATCTTGTAGATCACATTGCAGAGAGCTATCGACCTGAATTTATCTGGCGAATCCGCCCCTTCTCCTTTGGGGATTAAAGCAAGGAAGGTCGCATTGAAGGCCTTGAGCACCCCTCGCTTGCTCCTAGATTCCTCCTCGATGGCCAAGACTTCCTCTTTGATCATATCCCAGAAAAAGTGAAAGAAGTTAGTGGTGAATCCATCCAGGCCCAGGGGAAATCCATCCAGGCCCGGGGCCTTCCCCTGGGCCATCTGGCTCAAAGCTTCCTCCACCTCCTGCAAGGAAATGGGTTTGTTCAAATTCTCATTATCCTCCCTAGAAACAACACTGGGAATTAGAGCAGTGATCTGAGCTATATCCTCGGTCATTATTCCTTTGAAGTAACTCGATAGTTCCTCCTCAACCTTTTCCCTAGTTTCCACCTGGGTCCTATCAACCCGCTTGATTCTGTAGATCTTTGCGCCCAATCTATTATGAACCACCGAGTTGTGGAAGAATTTGGTATTCTTCTCCCACTCCTGCAGCCATTTGATCCGAGATTTCTGCTTCCAGAAAATCTCCTCCTGTCTCTCCCTGGCTTCCAGCTGGGTGAGGAGTTCTTTTTCTTTTTCTTTCATCCCCACATCCCATCCTAGGTCCATACCTTTTTTATGGAGAAGGTCAATGTCCTAGATGAGCCTTTTCTTGTCAGAAAAAAATGTTACCAAAGTCCTCCTTGTTCCACGTGCGGATCCTAGCTTTGAGAGCCTTGAGCTTCTGCTAAAAGTTGTACATTCTAGTACCTCCTATGATATCTAGCTTTTGCCACCAATGGTGAACCAGTCCTTTAAAGTCCTTGTGCTCCAACCAAAACTGCTCAAAGCGGAAAGGTTTGGGAAGGAAGGCATCCATAGAATCCCAGTTGAGGCATATTGGCCAGTGATATGAGCCGACAGCTGGGAGAACATTTGTCCATATCTCTCCTGAACCCCTCGTGATATCTTCTGACACCAGGAATCTGTCTAGCCTAGAAGCAACAAGGTGGTCCCCTCCCCTCCTGTTGTTCCATGTGAACCATCCATCTCCAATCTCTAGATCTACTAGAGAGCTTTGGGCTAGAATCTCCCTGAATTCCTCCTGGTATTTGTCTAGTACTCTTCTCCCTCCTTTCTTTTCCCTGAGGGCAGTTATTCAGTTAAAATCTCCTCCTACTATCCATCTCCCTTCCTTCGCCAGGGAATCCAACCACCTTAGGTGATGGATAAAAGCCTGTTTCTGGGGGAAGGGGCTGGGGCCATATATATTGGCAATCGTCCCAATCGTACCAGCATCTAAAATCTTGAAATCCACCATCAGGGAGAAGCGACTGGCTCTCCAGTCCGAGAGGTCAACAAACTTAGGCTGCCATAGGATGGCAATTCCCCCCCCTCCTCCACCCCATGCCCTCGGCGTCCGTTGCCATTACACTGCTGCCCTTCCATATTCTTTGGCTGGTCCTCTTTAAGGATTCAAAGTTGCACTTGGTTTCTTGCAAAAAAAGCAGATCTGGTTTTTCCTGTTTCATTTCCTAACTAGGGTCCTGATCTTCCTTGGGTGATTACACCCCCTAATATTCCATAATATTATCTTCATTGGGTAACTTTACTTATTTCAGAGAAGGCCTCCCAGATCGTCGGGTATTCACCTGATTCGATCAACCTTACTCCTATTTCTGCAATTCTCTGATTGTTCGACTTCCTTCCTCTTTTTTGTTTTTCCTCCGGGGATTTTCCTCTTACTTCCTTTCTTGGGTTCCACGCTTATCCCCAGCTCCTGACGCGCTTTGGAGTTGATGATAGCCTTCTGAAGAAGTTCGATCTGCTCCCTGGGGACATAACCCTTGCCTGCCTTATCACATTCCTTCTCTATCGCGTCTAGATCTAGATCTCCCAGCTCCATTTCTTTTGCCTAGTCTTCCTCCATAATATCCTGCATATTGTTGTCTTTGGCTTCCTCCCTCACTTCCTCTGACTAGATTTCCTGAGTGTTATTTCTTTCCTCTTTTTGCCCCATACCCACACCCTCTTGCTGCAGCACTTGGAAGGGATTATTGCTCTCCATAGATTTTTCCGATAGATCCTTCCGATTTCGCTATCCCCCACTGTTTTTACCTCTTCTTCGGCTCTTTACCTGGGTGAAACCCTCTCCTTGGTTTGTTTCTCTCCCTCACGTTTTGGAGCTGCCACTTCCTGAAGCCCTTTTGGGAAATTCCTCCCAAAATGACCATACTCATGGCAGATCTGGCAGCGAAAAGGCAATTGCTCGTAGTCTATCTGTTGAATCCATTCCTCATCTTCCCAGTTCAGGTAACAGCCTCCGGGAGATCCTTCGATAGATCCATGTAAACACATATGCGTGCAAACGTTGTGTACCTCTGGATCCGAGTTTGCTCGACTACCTTCACAAATTCACCTATTGAGTTGCCAATGTCTCATAGGATTTCCATGTCCCAGTACTCACCTGGGAGCCCTACCAGTCTGATCCATACTGGAGCAACCGTTAGATCCTCCAAATCCGGGTTAAAGCACCCCCGCCAAGGGCGGAGGTAAAGACCGGCTGAAAAAAAAAAAAATAAGGGCCCCCCTCCAGGACTCTATCTTGATCCTCCTGATTAAAGAAGATTATGGTGAAGAAACCTTTTGCACCTAGCTGAAGATCATAGTGGCCTTTTGGCTTCCACATGCTCTGGATCCATCGCACCCGATCTTTCTCCTTTGGCCATATACCCACAAATTTTCCAATTAGGGATTTTTCTTTCCATGTCTCAATCTTTCCATGGATTGAGTTCGATTGAATCTGGATTGTCGAGATCGTTTGAGCCCTTGGAAGGAAGCCCCCCTGACCCGACTTCCACCCCTTGCCATGCCCGTCCTTCTCTTCATCCAGATTATTATTACCTCCGTCGAGCCCTTCAGAGGCAAGACCTCGGGCTGAAACGACCGCCATGGAACTCAGGGGATTTGCAGCCCCGTTCTCTGCCAAAACCCGCTTAGAGCAAGTCCCCCAATCTATTCCCAGCTTCACCATCCTCCAAAAACATTCATAGTTAATCAAGTGTTGAGAAAACCATAGAAAATCAAACTAAGTTGATAGCATGTCAAGAAATTAAATGTATCATTTATCTTAATAACTTTGCATTACATAGATAGCAAATTAGTATTATTTTCACAATTAATTATTATGAAATATGGTAAATTGTTTTGGTTAGTGATCCCACTCCAATCCATTGCTTTTATTTATATGAAAACGATTGAAATTATAATAATATTAGACTATTAAAATTGATGATATTGTGATATGTCACAAAATTGTTATTCTAATATTATAAATACCAAATTTTATATAGAAGGAAAACACAAATCTAAATCTAAATTTATCTAGTAGCATAGCTTTACACAATTATCTACATTGCTTTTTCTGGTAAAAAATGATCTATACACTTGTAGACTTTTGTGAATCAAGCTAGAGTATCTTAATGTGTTCAATTATTGCATGACTTAATTTCCTTGAACATTTCATAAACCAATAATTAGTTGAGAAATAACTTAATAGATTACATGAAAAACCGATCTCATTTACCTTTTACAATAGTAAGCTAGTTCAAATATTTTTTTTGTATTGTAGCAATACCTATTGGCAATGTGTCCACAATGGATTTTCGATCTAAACTCTTATTGCATTAGCTTCCATCTGATAACAATATCTATCAACAATGTCGAGGACATTGCCACCTCGTGGCTCTTGTTATTATTATTATTATTTAATTTAAACTTAGTTATATTTTTTTTTATCTTCTTTAACTTTTTATTTTATTTTATTTTAATATATTTTTAATAAATAATTTTATTAATTTTTTTTAAATATTATATTTAAAATAAAAAATAAAAAATAAAATCTTAAAATGTTATTTAAGTTAAAAAATAAAAGTAATTTTAAAAGCTAAAATTAATTAAGTAAAAAAACCCACACAGCCTTTTTATTTAAGGTTACTAGTACCACGATTCAATTAACCATAAAGTAGCCATCAGAAAGGGGTTTTACCATTTTATTATATTTGTAAGAGTTTATAATTTATTTTTACTAGGGTAATTGACAACCAAGGTGCGACTCATACTCGCGTGACATTGGGTCGATTCTTGTCCGCTACCACTATGCTTCTAAATGCACCCACACAACCCCCTAGCATGGGGTACATGTATGTCGAGGTTTGAACCTGTGACGTCGCAAGGAGTGCCTTAACAGTGCACTTTATCGCAAGTCGGTTTACAACCCCGAAAGTTTCTTTACTAGGGGAATCAACAATTAGAGCGAGGCTTATACTTGCGTGGCATATGGTCGATTTTCATTCACTACCATTATACCCCTAGGTGCACCCACATAGCCTGCAAGCATGGGGCACAGGTAAGCTGAGTTTGAACATACGACATTAACAATACACTCTATTACCACTCAGTATACACTTCTACAAGTGTTTATAATTTATTTTTTAATAGATAAAAATATGTTTAAAGTTTACTCATTATTATTTTTGGATATTTTATTTATTTATTTTAAATGCCAATTAAAATGTTTAGTTTTTTAAATAATATAAAAATATACATACCTCATACAATATCTATTTTTCATTTATTTTAAAAAGTGGCACTAAACTAATTAATATTTTTCATGATACAACCTTACAAAAATACTTCAAAACAAAAACAAAATTTTAAAAACGAAATTTTAAAAATTTTACTACATTTTTCATTTTATAAATTTAATACATTTACCTTTGTGAAATAGGGAACATATACAAAGAGTTTGGTTCTCTTGCATTATTATCTATCTTTGAGCCTCTTCGTATCGTACGTCATTGGCATGGTCCCTTAGTATAATCGATATTGAGGTCAACATCGTCAACATCTCCACTGTTGTGAAGGTCTCGATGACCCTATGCTATAAGTTGGTATTGTCAATGAAATGTGGGCTTTTGATGAGATTATTGGCAAGTTGCTATTGTCAATGATATGTGGCCTTCTTTTGATGAGATTATGCCAATAAGCTACGTTACGTGGGTTTCTTTTGATTAGATTATGTCAATAAGCTATGTTGTAGTTATCTACAAGAGTGTTGATACAAAAGAGTTTATGTTCATTTTGGTTGTAACATTGTAAACCAAAATTTTATATAGTAAATTTATCTAAGGTTATATTTGGTGTAAAGATGGACATGACATGGAATTCAAAATTGTGTCTTCACATAAACCAGTTAGTGTTTAGTGTAACTGTTGCAATTACATGTATTTGTCATTAAAGTAAGAATACAATGAAAACTTTGGTCAAATATTTTTTTGAATTTTTACAGAAATATCAAAGTTGAGGTAAAAAACTTAAGTTGATGTTGATATGTAAATTGTGAAGTTTGTGCTAATTTCGATGTTGATATGTATATAGTGAAATGTATACTAATCCCTTAAATGGTGTTGCCTACTTATTTAACTTCTTCACTTCCTTATCAATCATACTTGATCATTTTTTCCTAAAACTTGAGCTTCACCAATATATATTCTAACCCATACTATGCCACATTGTGGTCACGCTACTCCCTTAATAATTGGTCGCCTTTCAATTATCTTGTTGGTGTGAAGGTATGCCAATATAACTTGAAACTAGTGTGTAAATATCATTGAAAATATGGTCCATCGTTCTTTCTAACTCACTTCCTACATGTCATTTCTTCCTTCTATTATTGGCGGAGCTTTGATGAACCAATCGAGGTGGGGATTTCCTAAAGGAGTGTAATGGGAGAAGTGAATCAAGATTGAAATTTAAGGATGAGTGGAAACCAAGAAGTATGCCTAATTAAGAAGTATGACTAATTGGGTTAACTGATATCAAAGCAAAAGGAACCTAAATGGCGTCTAAATGGATTATAAAAGATAAGGTAGCGAAATTGATTGTATATGAAATTGTAAATGAGGCTCCCTACCAAATTCTTATAATGATTGTTTATGAAATTGTAAATGAGACTCCCTATCAAATTCTTATAAGGCATGAGCTCGAGATGGCCTTAGAACTTGGTGGAATTTAAAAGTCATTTGATATTTTTGATGTATATGAGAGAACAACCTTCTTCTAGCAGTTTAGACATTCTAATAAGAACTTTGAAAACTTGGCAAGTAATTTCATAGGGAGCTTAATTAGAAATATCATGGGATTCTAACTATGACATGATGTAATGCCATTTGTGCCAGACCTTTTCAACACAGGCTGCAAATCCCCCTACATAGGACCGTGAGAAGGGTAAGCATATTTCCATGTCTACATGTGAAGCCTCTAGCATTGTTGTTGTCATGATGCACACATACTCATCGCACAAGTCAAACATAATTGAATTTGAGGAAGAGACATTGATTATTCCACACCCTGATGTGGGTACATCAACTTCTCTATTTCATCATCCACAATGGAAGTTAGAGGAATATGACTTATGGATATTCTACAATAACTCAAATTACTAACCCATACAAGCTTGTGGGACAAACATGGTGTTCAAGAATCACGACTTTAGAGCTTGATCAAAAGCAAAAGCAAGTGTTCTACGTTCTTGAGGCAAAACCTTAGTCTAAAATTTCTTTGACTTGAAGTAAACAATGTTCTAAACTCATTAGTCAAACATAAATTTCTTTTATTGACTATTCGGTCAATTGTTTTTCTCGTTCAATTTTCCTCAATTATGCACCAAGCAATCTTGGATGAATACTAAAACCTATTGAAGTATATTTCTTAAGTTTAACTCCACTACAAGGTCCAACACAAGATTGATCTAGTCCTCAAAGCATTTTTTCCCAACAAACATGGCATTGCAAATCTTTGTTGGAAAGTGATGAATTTCCACAACAAATTCAATATCTCTTACATAAGGAACATATCTAACTAGATTCATCACCATGTTATACCTTGATTATTCTTATCACAAATAATGATGATTCATTGAGTATGTGCGTCGACTATAACACCTACACAAGATCATAGTGAGAAACCAATACTTGATTCCCTAAATAAATGATCTTTAACACTCTAAAGGGAACTAAATGTTCACTAGAATCAAATTGAACTTTGGCTACCTCTAGGTTCCTATTGGCCCTTTACATGTTTCCTAGATCACACTCAAAGGTAAGGAAACATTACATGAGTGGTCGGTGATGCCTTTTGATTTACCCAATTTTAGTGTGACATTCATGCACTTTGTGAACGATGTTTGTTAACCTTCACAAGAAATTTGTTGTCATATATTGACGATGTGTTTATTTTTAGCAGGTAATGGAAAGAACTTCATCCACCATCAAATCCCCTTGGGTTCCAACTAAATTGGATTACTTATCCAAGATCAAAATAAAGTTAATCATCATAACTAGACCTATTCATGTTTAGGAAAAGGCTTACACTTGATCCTCTATCCCCCACTATATGTCTCATCTTATAATCTTTATCTATCATGATTTTTGCAGTATGGTTATCAAGTACATCATTAATTTTTAAAAACACTTTCCGCTAGGAAATCCATAACTATTAATTTCCCTCTTTCCAAATGCATTTCAACATTGTTGTTTTGGCTCAACTTTAATGATATATTGATTTTAATTGATTTTTTTCTTATTGTATTAATACTTTCCAAATAATGTACTACTAATGTAAATACCATGTACATGACTTAATTAGTATTTATCATTAATATACATGCTATATTAAATTTAATTAGTAATTTTAATCCATTAATACTTAGTTATCCAAGATTTTTGGTTCATGTAACACATTCCTTCTAAAAGTTTGAGACGTATATTCCAAAAACTACAACTCCTACACTAGCCCTTTGATCGTCCATGATCGTGCCTTATTCATATAAAGATAGATGATTTGAGATCATTTAATATACATTATCATTCAAAGGCTTGAGAGCCATAAAATTTACTTTGACCTTCCATAATCGTGCCTTATTCATATAAAGTTAGCGGATTTGAGATTATTTAATATACATTATCATTAAAAGGCTCGAGAGCCATAAAATTTACTTTGATCAATAACATAACTATTATGGAATTGTAGCCAATCTAATCGTCACTTGTATAATTAATTAATATGTAGGCCAAGAGATATGCCAACATAAGTAAGGATATTATAATAGTCACTAAGGGTGAGAATTAGTATCTCAAGGATATTATAATAGTAGGGATGAGAATTAGTATATGGAGGATATTATAATAGTCACCATATAGTTAAAAGTTATATGTTATATATATGGGTGTTATTGGGAGTCATTCTTTTAATTAGATATATTTGGTATAGTTAAAAGTTATATGTTATATATATGGGTGTTAGATATATTTGGTATAGTTAAAAGTTATATGTTATATATATGGGTGTTATTGGGAGTCATTCTTTTTAATTTGATATATTTGGTATATTTAGTGTGTATTATTATTATTGTTATTATTCTTATTCTTATTGTTATTGTTATTATTATTATTGTTATTATTCTTATTCTTATTGTTATTGTTATTCTTATTCTTATTGTTGTTGTTGTTATTGTTATTATTATTATTCTTCTTATTCTTATTTTTATTCTTATTCTTATTATTAGGACTCATTCTTCTAACTAGATATATTTGGTATATTTAGTGTTTATTGTGTTGTTTTGTGTAATTTGGATCAATACAAGTGATATCAACATAAATGATTAAAAATTGCACCTTCATGACATGTTTTTCAATCTTGGAGTTCTAATTTTTTATTAAAATTATTTGATTTTTTGGAAAAAAAACAATCGGTAAAATTAAAATTTCAGTAAAATTGACACAAAATTCTAGTAGATAATGTCTCTACAAGTTAGGACTCACATGAACTCCCAAAACTTCATAAAAATAGTCGAGTGAGGTAAGTTGAACATATTATTTTATTCTTAAATCTGAAATTCAATGCAACTTAATTCATTTGTAATAAGACACCTAAAGTTGTTGCTCGTTAAAATTTCAAATAATATAAAAACTCAAATCAAGGATTTAAAATCCGTACAAGTTTTTTCTTTGAGAAATCACTTAAAGTAATAAGGTTAGTAAATTGTGCATCATTGCTCATTGGTAGATCCAATCATATGAGACAAGTTGCATTAGGGAGATTACATTTTAAACTATAATGGATTTTTGTTTTGTAGAAATTGGAGTAGAAATCATAAATATATTGTTTATGCAAGCTCAACTTGAAGATCAACCCACACAAGGGTCTACTGACAATCGACCCTCTTAATTTGGGTATAATGTTTTACTGGTACATGTCCAAATCATTGGATTCAAAATACAATCTAAAGAGGAAATAAAGGAGAATAATTAAATAAAATTTGAGGTCAATTTTGGCTACTTTGTTACAAAGATATTGGATTTTGAAGTTAGGAGTTTAAAAACACATAATTTATTAAGTAGATAAGTAATTGTTGTAAATTAGCCCAAAAAGTTACAATTGTTTGTGTCAATGTTGTTAGGAATTTGGCTAGTTTTGTGCCAACAATTATTCAATTAAAATTCCATGGGTTAAGAACATTACTCTGTTGATAGGTTTATTAGGGATGCCATGCACAAATGTTTGGAAGCATCCGTAAGCTTCCACATGCAATTTTCCTTGGATGAGAAAAAATAAGTTTTTATTGTAAACTCTTTAAAGCTTCATGCACAATGAGGTAGAACTTTGAAGAGTTTTGAAGGAGACAATATGATCCATATTCTCTTTTTTTTTAGTGTCATATGTGTCGTTAAGTAAAAGTAGTTACAAGTTAACATCTAGTTTGGTTTACAACTTCTTCTAAAGAGAAAAACCAATTAACTTACTTTCCATAGAGAACAAGAGGGACCACATGTTGAAGAATTCATAATGTATTAGAAATGTTGGTCTCCTCCACTTTAGAGGGAATTCATATCTAATAATCTAGAAGGGGAAGCCTTCAAATGGTGGAGATATCTTGCCAAGAAAAAGATGCCAATAATTCTAGATAATTTTTTTAAGAAACCTTAAACAAATGGTCTTTACATAGAAATCAAGATAAGAAAGTGTTGAACGAACTAGAAAAATAATTAGATGAGATCAAATACACTTGCAGGAAGAAACTCAGGAAAAAGATGTTGAAGCATCTAAGTTCCAAGATGAAAGTAAGAACTTAAGGGAAGAAATTGTAAGAAGGGATGGAAAAAATTCAAGATTACATATCCATTATCAAACACTATTTAAGGAGGTTAAGAGTTTGAAGGAAGATAAGGAACATCATCAAATGGAGGTCAAAATGCTCAAAATGAAGATCATAAATGGAGAGAAGACAAGGAGAATCAAAGAAGAGATCTCTAAGAGGTTGAAGAAGCCCTATATACCGATGAAGCCAAGTCAAAAAATGGAAGCTAGGTTTGAAGAAGATCAAAAGTGGTTGATATATAACATCATAGTTCAATTAGAGATGGAAAAGGAAGACCATAAGAGGATGCTCAAAGAATTTGATATTCTACTTGAGGAGATAAAGCCCATTATAGAAAACTAGAAGAAAACACAATAATAATATAGTTTTGAAGATAAAGTGTGAATGAAGAAAAATGCATGAGATAGAATGGGTTAATAAACTAGAAGAAAACACAAGAATAATATATTTTTGAAGAGAAACCATGAATGAAGAAAAATGCATGAGATGGAATGGGCTAATAAACTAGAAGAAAAAATATTGAAATTTAAAGATAGGGAAGAAACATCTACAGTGGTTGAACCATATCAACATCATCATTACCATGAATGTCAACAACCAAGACAAAAAGGCACAAATGGGGCCCTGCATTTTTTAGGGAAATAAATCATAGGACCAACAACATCATGGAATCAAAATAAGGATAACCATGGGGAAAAATCCAATCAATGACCCATGACTATAAAGAATTGGAAAGGCTATGAATGTGTGCAATTAAAGGTCAAGTAATGATGTGAAGACATGCCATGAAAGGCCAGTACGAAGCAAATAAGAATGAAAATATAACTGACGGAAAAGGCTAACAAATTTGCTCCATTAATCAATAGTACACAATGGTACATATATAGTACACAATGTATAACTGACCTCTAACGGTATGACCGTTAGGGTACATAACAAACTTAGATTAGAGCTTTCAACATCCCCCCTTAATCTTAAGTTCGGTATTGCCTAAAAAACCGCCTACTTGACAATCAAATGTGTCAAGCAAATTCAGAGAGTAAAACTCAAAAAGCTCAGCTACTAATGGCTTAAAATCTCTCTGACACAAAAATCTAGTAGAAGTAGTAAGACTTCTACTAAGTTGCATGGTTTCGAGTTGACCAAAAACTAATGGTTTTAAGTTGACCATAAAACTATCAAAGATATCAAGAGGTGGTTTTGGGATGACCACTAACCAAAAGGTGGTTTTAGGATTAGCATTAACCATATCAACTAGAAGTTCGAATGACTTCTGTTGATCACAAAAATTGTATCAAGATCCATGAAAAGTAAACTCTCATGTGTTCTACCTAATTGATGGTTCTGGAAACTTTTAACTTTCACTCTGTCTTCAAAATTCAAAAACAACACTCTGTCTTCAATACTTGTTTCCCATTTGTTTGTTCACAGGCTCCATCACTTTAAAACTTGGAACCTGACATCAAAGTGTAGATATTTATTCCCCCCTGTCAGGAACAAGGTGAGAAGATGCAAGTTCGTTCAAATTTTCTCTTGTTTCGACTTTCTCTTATCCCATGTCAGAAACAACCTATCATATGCATTAACTTCATGCATAATCAAGTTCAGAATGTTAAATTTTCTTTTTCTTATGGGTGTTGGGTTCGACCAAAAATGCACCCAATTACAATCATTTTTCAATTCAACAATATTTAATACTCACTAAATGAATAATAGTAAGTACCAAAAACTTGCAAAAACAGAGAATGCAAGGATACAAATCTGAACAGGTACAAGTTCAGAAAATAAGTGTTGAATTGTTTTTTTTATAATTCTAAATGCTGAAAACTTTGTTTTAATTTGTCTGCATATTCAAATGTCAGTGGCTACAATCTTCAATCTGGCTGAGAAGACTACTTTACTCAGCAAATGCTTGGTCTCTTTTACTAAGCGATTTCTGTTTTGATAGCACAATTATAACTAAAATTTTCTGCTCCCGCTGGCAATATAACAACAGACTGCAATTTTTTTTTAAAGCTAACTGTTATTTCTTACACTTCCCTTTTAAAATCTCAATACCTTCCCTTTTATTTAATTTCTTCACACCCAAAAGAATCTTTCATACAGCAAACTTTTGTCGTTATGAAGTGATATCTGGTTTTTTTATAAAGGATTTATTTTGTAAAGTACCTTTCAATACAACTTTAGGTTTGACCATCTTCTCCCGTCAGATTCTCGTGGCGGTCTTCTCTTTAGTAGCTGCCCTTTCCAAAGGATTCACAGTTTCCATCACAACGATCTGAAACATGTGTTGTGTTCTTTTCAAATTGCAAACAAGATTTGCATTGTGTAAACGTGGCTCATATTTTTCTTCCAATTTGCGGCTCGCATCTCCTGACTTTCCTTTGCATAGGGAACTTGATTATTCTTTCTTCACGCGGATATTGATTTTTCTTTCTTCACGCAGATATGTAATGGAGCAGAATGATATGAACTACTCCCTTATTTTTTTTGTTCAACAGCAGTGGTCTTGGTATCTCTTTAACTTGACGGTGATTTCATTCCATGATCTTGGATATTCAATATTGCTCCATATATTCACAACGCAAAAACATCTTCATCTGTAACTCACATCACTTCCCTTTCGATCATTCATGCTCTGATACCACTGTTAAATCATTAAGAAAATAGGGAGCAAACAAGAATGGAAATATAACTGACGGAAAAGGCTCACAAATTTGCTCCATTAATCAATAGTACACAATGGTACATATATAGTACATAATGTATAACTGACCTCTAACGGTATGACTGTTAGGGTAAATAACGAACTTAGATTAGAGCTTTCAACAGTTAAGACTTCTAATGGATGAATAGATGATCTAAAGTGACCAAATTTCAAAACTAACTTACAAAGACATATAGATGGGTTCCATCATACGCTTTAAGAACGAAGAAAATCTAAGAGGAAAGGGAATGTTATGTCACTCTAGCTAGTACAAGAGGCCACTTATATAACTAAATAACAGGTCTATCTAGATCTAGGCCTATATGTGTAACAAGTAAGAATTAGCATATATAAGAGATTAGTATAATCATTTAGACACTATTGGGAGTTCTTCTCTTAATATCTTATCAACTATTATGTAGTTGATTTTCAATTCAATTAAATGCAAGTTTCACTATTCTACACACTTATAGACTTCGTAACATGAATAATCTCAATCATTATGTCGTTATTTCTAGTTCTTATATTTCGCGTCGACCTCAGGAGGATTCTCAACGAGATCCACCTCTGACAAAATAAGCCCATTCAAAGTAGAAATGAATTTGGACATACTGAATCTTGAAGGAAAGATTGACACAGAATCCGTAAACAATTGGGTACAACAATTGGAGTCATATTACTATGTGAATCAACTCTCAGAAGCTGAAAATATCACCATTGCATCTTTAAAGATGTTAACCTATGTGCATTGTTGGTGGGAGAATCTATCGACAAAGATGGAGAAAGACGAAGAATCCATAAATACATGAGAGAAATTTGTCGAGTACGTCTAGAAGGATTTCTACCCGTCCAAGTACATTGAACAACAGTATAAGAAGTGGCAGTAGCTAAGGCAATGGAAAGACCAGTTCATGCAGAGTTACATTGACGATTTCTATCGACTCATGGAAAGACTTGGCGTCCAAGAATAAGAGAAATTGCTTGTTCTGAAGTACGTCAGTGGATTGTCCATGTACATTTAGTAAGAGATGGAGTTTCTGACCATCGGTACGCTTGCGGAGGCATTCCACTACGCTAGTAAGCTTGAAGCCAAACAAAAAGGAAAAGCACATTTTGTGACCAAACCGGCAGGTCGAACATCCGACAAGAAGTCACCAGCCAACTCCAACAAGTCAAGAAACCCTTCTTAGCCGAGGCTGCCAAATCCAGATCATGGCAAAAAGAAATCTCACAAAGACAAAAGGGAATGTAGCAAACAACCCCTACAGGGAAATGGTGTGTTTACCACAATTCATCATGGCATGATACTTCTGAATGCAAGGCTCGAAAGACATTTTTGGCAAAATTGTCGTCCTCCGACTTGTCCGACAAAACTATGGTAGAATCTGACCCAGAAGCATCGACCCTTTTGACATCAACATCAACCACTTTGACAACCTCGACCATTGTCGACGAGGAGGAACACAAGCGCTAGTTCCATACACAGATATGGATTCAAAATAATCCATTGCATCTGATTGTGGATAATGGTAGCCATAAGAACTTCGTTTCTGAATATCTCGTGAAGAAACTAGGCCTGGTCACCACTCCACATTCTTAGCCTTTTAATATCGGTTGGATGAAGGATGGACAGGAACTAAGGATCAATCGACAATGCAGACTCACCTACTTCATTAATCCTTTTGAAGATGAAGTACTCTATGACATGGCATCGATTTCTGTAGTCGATGCCATGTTTGGAAAACCTTACTTATGGGATCGACACATGAGTTATCAGTCACGACCTCAGAAGGTGATTTTCAAAGTACGAAACCAATGGTATGGCATACTGGGGCAACGACCTACACCAATGGTTACGCTGATATCTGCTAAACAGACAAAGAACCTCATCAACCATGCTCAGAGATTCGCATTGATCATGATTAAGCCTCAGCATTCCAAGAAGACTGGAACAACTAGTCGACTCACCAACCACGCAGCTCATGACAACAACAGTAGATCGACAATATTCTTGATGAATACCATAACGTATTTCAAGAGCCAGATGAAGTACCTCTATATTTCCAGGTAAAACACTCCATTGCAATTGTTCCTGGTTCTTCATTTCCTAATGCATATGTTTACAGAAGATCCAATATCGAGAATGAAGAGATACGCATAAAAATTCAAGATTTGATCAACAAAGGTCACATCTAAACCAACTCCTCTCCTTGTGGAAATCCAGTTGTCCTCGTTCCAAAGAAAGATGTGACTTGGCGCATGTGCATTGACTATCGAGCTCTCAACATAATTTTGGTAAAGAACATATACCCTCTTCCAAGGATAGATGAACTCATCGACTATTTGAAAGGTGCTAAATTCTTTATTAAGCTCGACCTCAAGTCATGATATCATCAAATTCCGATCAAGCTCATCAATGTATGGAAATTTGCTTTCAAAACCAAGGAAGGATTGTTTGAATGGTTCGTCATGCCTTTCGGCTTAACCAATGCACCTGTAACCTTCATGCGATATATGGATGACATTCTTCGACCTTTCATCAACAAGCATGTCATTGTCTACCTAGATGATATCTTGATTTTCAGTTGATCATGGGAAGAACATGTCCGACAGTTTCAACAAGTCCTCGATACTCTTCGACAACATCGACTCTATTTGAACATGGACAAATGCTCATTTGCAATGAACAACATAAAATATTTGGGGTATATAATTAACTCTGCAAGCATTCACGTCGATCCAGACAAAGTACAAATCCTCGAAGATTGGCCCATTCCTCAAAACATTCATAAACTAAGAGGTTTTCTTGGTTTGATGAATTTTTATCGACGGTTCATACTTGGATTCAGTCACATAGCCTGGCCTTTGAATCAGTTAACTAAGGGAAATGAGAAAGCTGTCTTCAAATGGACATCGACACAACAGCAAGCTTTTGAGTAGCTCAAACACAAGTTATTTACTGCACCAGTACTTGTGTTATATGATTTGCATCAGTCTTTTGAGATTGAGATGGACGCATCGGACTATGCTTTAGGTGCAATGATCACTCAACCTGGTCAACCCAGTCACTTTTCATTCTGAAACTTTCAACGACATCGTCAAAAGGTATTCGACGTATGAAAGTAACTGTATGCCATTGTGCAAGCCCTTAAGCAATGGAAACATTACATTCTTGTGAAGGAAACAATCATTCTTTCTGACCACAAGCCCTTACAGTTCGCCTCATCCCAGTTGAAGTTACAAACAATTCGACAACTCAAGTGGATTAATTACCTGCAACAAATTCAATTGGTAATTAAGTATCAAAAAGGTAAATCCAATGCCGCAGCTGATTGTCTAAGTCGACCACCCATTACTCTACTTTTCATAGCGATGAGTATGTAGGGCTATGACACCACTACTTGGCCTCAATTCTACTGGGTAGACTGCGAATTTTCTGCAATTTATCGACAGCTTCAAACCGATTGGTCGTCCACTATCGATTACTTTCTGAAAGATTCCTTGCTATACAAGCTTGGACAACTTTGTGTACCGATAGAAGCTCAATTGGGGCACGCACTACAACAAGATTGCAGGACACTTTGGAGTAGCAAAAACCATTTCCATCCTCCAAAAGTATTTTTATTGGCTTTCACTTAAATCTGATGTCAACAGGTACATTCGATCATGTGCGGTTTGTGCTATTGCTAAACCACCGAATCAATGACAAGGATTGTATACGCCTTTGTCGGCTTCTAGTCGACCATGGGAATCTATTTCTATGGACTACTTGACGAGATATCCTACTACCAAACATCAACATGACACGATCTTAGTAGTAGTCGACATATTTTCCAAGATGGTTATTCTCACTCCATGTAAGAAGACTACGACAACATAACAGACTGCTCAACTATTCTTCGAATAGGTTTGGAAACATTATGGCCTTTCGATGACCATCATTTTTGATAAAGATGCCAGATTTGGCAACAACTCAACACGAGACTCTCTTTGTCGACAACTTTCCATACTCAAACTGACGAACAGACGAAAGTTGTGAATCACTTGGTAGTACAATTGCTCTGCATGTACAACCACAAGCATCGTCAGACATGGGTTGAAAGTCTCCCATATATAAAACACAATTACAATCGTGCTCAACACAACTCTACGGGAAAGAGTCCATTCGAGATCTGTTATGGATTTCATCCCTCAGAAGCCCATTGACTTGATTAGTTCATCAACATAGTCGAACGACACATACTCTGACCGACAAGAAATTGAAAAAGCATTAAAGTTTCAAGACCAAATCTACAACATCTAGATGGCAGAAACAAGCACAAGAAATGTTGCAATGAGCTAATGCGAAAGCTAAGGCCGGACACGATAAGCATCGTACTACTCATTCATTTCACATTGGGGATTAGGTCTGGTTGCATCTCAAGAAGGAACGCTTCGCTGGTCCATACAAAAAGTTGAAGCCTTTGCGATATGGTCCGTACAGTATCCTTGAGCAGATTGGAAAACGCCTTCCAACTCGACATTCCTTCATGCTTGGGTCTGCATCCAATATTTAATGTGGATCTACTTCAGCCATACCATGCACCACTGTTGGAACTGAACGACTTGCAGACAACAGAACTTGAAGACATCCATCTAGATGTTCAGGAGCCTCTTCCTTGCGACACCATTGTGGGACGATGCATACACCATACAAGGAAGAACGCAATTCTCTTATTTCAGGTGGCTAAAGTCGGGCAGCTCCCAGCACAAGGAAAGTGGTACTCTGCTACTGGACTCACCAACAAGTTTTCTCACATGTACAAGCAAACAATGGGGACCATTGTTTCTCAAGGAATGAGGAGTGAGCCACCCAATAGTTGGCATTGTTTGTCAACTTCGACTGGTTTAGCATCGACTTCGACAAGTCCGAACCTCGACACAACCTCGACAGGTTCAACACTTCGACATGCATCATCGACACCAACGATCGACACGACTACGCTATATTGTCTCTTTGTCTTTCAGTCGTCTGTAACGATTGAACTTCTGAACCGTTCCAACTTCTTGTAACTGAACATAACGGACGGGAAACCCAAGCATTCTCGGCAGTCTATATAAGCATGTACATTATTGTAACATACAAGCAAAATATTAAGCAAGTAATAGAACAGTAATGAAACAACTGAGTTTGGTTTGAACTCTTGCATATTGTGTGTGTATGTGTGTATGTTTCCGTGTGTAGTGTATTTTCTGCTTTGCTTATTATTATTATGCTTCCGCCATAACAATACTCGATTCATTCAATTGAACTGTTTTCCCCGTCGTGCGCCTAGGCACACGGATCAGGGAGCCTCTCGTGGCCCAAGGAGTAGGGTCTAAAAAGAAAAGAGGTTATACAATGAGGTGACAGTGGGAGTCCCTACTTGAAAAGTTGTCGATCATAGCATTAGATCCACTAGGTCCACCTATCTTATTTGGGTCCACATATTTCATTTGGATCCACTTTATCTTCGATCATGGAAGAGTGTTAATTTCTAAGGTAACAAGACCTACCCACAAGTAAAAAAATTTAAAAAAATTAATTGAAAAATAACCAAAAAAAAAATTTAATATCCTACAATTTGTTCTAAGTTATATACCTTCCTTCCTAAAAGTAATGCCCATTACTAAGTTAGATAAACATCTTAGAATTTTTTCTACGACATAAATGCCTCTCTATATAAAAGTTTAAAAAATTAGAATTGTGTAGTTTTTCCATATCCTAAAAACTTTGAAAGTATTTTCCAATATTTGTACTCATTTCAGAGACAATACACCCATTTTCCAATTTCAAGTGACAAAGCTCAAAAATGTCGCAACATCATGTGAAGGGAGCATATGGGCATCTTGACTATCCTCGCAGTTCATTTGAAAAAATAACAGCTACCAAACTAACTAGCTACAGGTTACGGTCAACAACTTTCCCAGTCATTATTCAATCAACATTGGCCGCCTAATCATTACAAAGATATTTTGATCTCATCAATAAAAAAATTGCACTCTTGACTGCTTTGGCAAGTCTCTCTAACCTTGTCAACAATGTATTTCTCATTAACGTTAAGGAACAATAGGCCGAGGTCCTCCAAGACTCCTCGGCTTGGTAACTTTTCTTCCTCGTTTCTATGCTCCACAATTACTAAAATTGGAAGAGGGACTCCCATACATCTTTCTAAGATCCTCACCAACTAAAACTAGTTAGTCCCGTGCCAAGCTCTAAATCCGACAATGGTGCCAAAATGTTGAGCATAGGTTTAGCTATGGTTGTGAATTTAGAAGTAAATAGAGACAGATTATGTATAAGTACACAACCACAGCAACTTGTCCAAGGTCTACTTGAAATCTGCAAATATCTTCTAATGTAACTAGTTTAGCATCTAATGTATCTTCCAAAATTTTTGACAGCCCACTGTAAATTATTCCCTCATGAATCAGAAAGATGTATTAATTTGAAATCCATACCTCTTATGCTGCACCCTTTAGGAATACAGATGGTGATATAAGAGAAATGCAGATGTCCTGCATTTGACGCTTTGCTTCAAAATGGCACTTAATACTATAATCTCTGTAAAATCTTGGTAATTTTAAGCTTCCTGCATCCCATACTTGTATGGAGAATAGAAAGAATAATGTTTGAAGACAAAATAATTACATAAACAGAAACCCTGGAGTTGGTGATCACTGACAAAAACAAGGTAAACAATGGGATAGGGAATAGTGAATGCTAAGAAAATATAAAGTCAGCAGTAAGGGAAGCGAAAATAAGAAAGATAATAATAGAAAGTTGAAACAACTTTGTTTTTGTAATTTTTGTCTGGTTGCTTTTAGTAGAGCAGGCACAGATGGAGGTGTGCCACTGAAATTCTGAATCAAGAACTCTAATACCACCTGAGACTAGTCTCCAGGGAAAAATTGGACAAGGCTTAAGAGATTAATGCATGATGAAAGCATATGGTGATTGGAACTTACCAATGAACTTTAACAAACTCAAACTGCAACTGAATAGATTATATAGCTGTTGCACTTGAACGTGGATTCAGTTTAATGTGCTCTCTTATTCCTAGGAGCAAAGATACCTGGGGACAGCTCTTGCATGTTAGATATTGAAGAATGATCTCCGCATATTATACATGAAATGCATATTTTGTATGTGTGCTGGTCTTTCTTAGCAATCACATCTAACTTCAAAATGTATTCTTACTTACAATACCATATGGATGCCATACCACTCTAGTCGTTCTCCATTTATACATCAAATGCATATTTTGTATGTGTGCTGGTCTTTCTTAGCAATCACATATAACTTCAAAAATTATGCTTACCATACCATATGGATGCCATTCCACTCCAGCCATTCTCCATAGACTTTTCAATGAGCTGTTGTGCATTCTCAGGCACTTGGAATCCATTATAACCTAAACTACACTTCCTACTGCAATTATCACCTTTAGCAGATTAATCTTCTTTAAAATAGAGAAAATAATCCTGTGAGCCATAAAAGTAATGGTCTTCACCCTTACAACAAAGGCTAGGATAGTCCAAAAGAAAAAAGGATACTAGGATGGTTAGCATGCTGGTGAACTGGTCTTCTTCAAATCCAGTAAGTTATCACCTTTAGTAGATTAATCTTCTTTAAAATAGAGAAAATAATCCTGTGGGCCATAAAAGTAATGGTCTTCACCCTTTCAACAAAGGCTAGGATAGTCCAAAAGAAAAAAGGATACTAGGATGGTTAGCATGCTGGTGAACTGGTCTTCTTCAAATCCAGTAAGTGCTGAAATTAAGTGTACTGATTATTAGCATCTGCAAAGTGATTCACGGGAACTGCAGGCACTATTCCTATTCCTAACACTGATGGAATTTCTAACAAAAGTGCAATGAATGAGATAGACAAAAAGGCCCCAAAAATCTTTACAAAAACCCCCTCAGCAAATTGGGTATATGGACTAGCATTCATCTATGCTGTTTGAGCTGAGTCAAATCTTCAGTAACTTCACAGACAACTACAAATAACCTTGATAGCTGAAGCAAGAAAAAGAGCTTTGCAGTAAAATTATCTTCAAACCCTCTAGTCCTTTACAATTCATAGACTGAAAGCCAAATATAAGGAGCAGAAATAACTGTAGGACACCCACTCTAGGATGCCATACCACTCTAGTCATTCTCCATTTATACATAAAATGCATATTTTGTTGTGTGCTGGTCTTTCTTAGCAATCACATCTAACTTCAAAAAATATGCTTACTTCCATACCATATGGATGCCATATCACTCCAGTCTTTCTCCATAGACTTTTGATGAGTTGTTGTGCATTCTCAGGAACTAAGATAAACTAAACTTCCTACTGCCATTTATCACCTTTAGTAGATACTATTCTTTAAAATACAGAAAATAATCCCGTGGGCCATTTAAGTATTGGTCCTCACCCTTAAAACAAAGGCTAGGATAGTCCAAAAGAACAAGAATACCAGGATGGTTAGCATGCTGGTGAACTGGTCTTCTCAAATCCGATAAGTGCTGAAATTAAGCGTACTGATTATCAGCATCTGCAAAGTGATTCATGTGAATTGCAGGTAGTATTCCTATTCCTAACATTGATGGAATATCTAACAAAAGTGCAATGAATGAGATAGACAAAATGTCCTCAAGAATATTTATAAAAAACTCCTCAGCAAATTGGGTATGTGGATTAGCATTCATCTATGCTGTTGAGTTGTGTCAAATCTTCAATAACTTCACAGACACAAATAACCTTAATAGCTGGAAGCAAGAAAACGAGCTTTGCAATAAAGTTATCTTCAAATCCTTTAGTCCTTTATAATTCATCGACTAAAACCAAATATAAGAAGCAGAGATAACTGCAGGACTACAAGGAATGCTTAGCATCCTGTTAAGAGGAGGTTTATTAAAGAGTTTCCCCCGCACAAAATTATATGCCTACCGTTTCAAAATAAAAGAAAGGCAAATATTGGAAGTAGTATAAACCCTGACCCTAAGACTTAAAAATATTTTGTGAGTTTGTTCAATCTATTATGCCTTTTTGTCTTGATGATCCAGAAACTCAGTGTAACAAAATACCCCGAGTTAGCGAATGATCATAGTAGTGATCAGCTACGTCAAAAATTATGACCCCGTGATTCAATTTTAATTTCATCTGTTGAACCCAAATTTATCATGTACTAATTCTATTGTTGTAGACTAATAAACAAAAATGCAAAAGATCAAAGCAGTACAAACCATAAATCAGGGGATAAAAGGCAAAGATTATCTGAAAATATATCACTACAAAGCGGATTGGTTTCAAGTATTGAAAAGGAGTACCTGCTATTTCTTCTGTAAATGCCTCGTCAGCATCAGAACTCAAGTCTGTAACTGAAAGAGAAGAAAACATCAATTAATATAAAGCTTAACGAGATTAGAGTATTAAATGGCTAAGAAGTTCGATAATTAGCTAAAGAATGGCATTATCCCAGGCGCAAGCGAGAGTACCGAATTTCGGAATAAAGCAATCTCACCTGGCTACCCGCTGCTATGCAAATATCGCGAACTTTCAAGTGCCATTTCAACATTAACAATGGCTAAGCAACCTAACTAATTGATTGCGCGAATCGAGGCAAGACTGCAAGTTTACTGAAGTTTAAGCAACAGAATTCTTCGTTGATTCCCACAGATTTGATTCACAGGGACATGAGGGCAGGGGACACAATGACACAGAAACAGACAGCATACCCATGCATGGTATCAATAAAAGAAAATGATATTAGCCCCTCTTTTCTTAACGTGCAAGGTATCGTTCAAAATTTCAACGGGCACGTGCCGGTGAAACTGTAACCAATACTGGCATATCCCGTAGCATTTCTTGGACGTCGTCTCTTTAATGGACAACTATCAGAGTATTTGTTGGGACTTCATGCTTTATAGTGGACGGTCTGGACATCTTTATCTTTTCTTTTTCCAAACTTTTGAGAGTGAAAGGCAATCATATAAATAATTGAATCTGTTTTTCAAACATTATTGGTCATACCATGGATATTATATTATTTTATATTTACTTATTATAATTATTAAATTTAAACATGTGAATTTAAACAAATAGAATAGGTGTTTTGCAACATGTGAATTTAAAAACATGTTTTGACGAGGATAATTACCTAGAAAAACAATAAAACACATGGAGCAAAAAAACATGTTTTGATGTGGTTAATTTGACATTGAGGATTGTTGCCCTATTTGTCCAAGATATCTTCTATAAAAAAATGCTTGTATTGACTACTATGATTATACATGGAACAAAAAACCTTGTTTATACATTGAGAATTGTTGCCCCATTTGTCCAAGATATCTTTTATAAAAAAATGCTTGTATTGACTACTCTAATTACATATGGAAAAAAAAACATGTTTTGACCTAGATAATTACCTAGAAAACAAATAAAACACATGGAGCAAAAAAAACATGTTTTGATGTGGTTACTTTGGAAATGTATGTACATTAAGAATTGTTGCCCTATTTTCCAAGATATCTTCTATAAAAAATGCTTACAAGTTGGTTGTCACGTGCCTTTTGAGGTTGAACAATCAAATAATGCAGCTAAATAACTCATTGCCAAGAAATTACAAAGGCATAACTAAAACCTTATCAGTCAAATCCAACCAAAACATGTAAAAAACCATTAAAATGGACGTTGTTGATACCACTGATAGATTTAGAGGTGCTAAAACCTTGGAGCACCTAGAGTGTGCGATCTCAAAAGATTAATTTCACCATTCCAACTATGCAACCTCGAAATTAATCAAATTCATGGAAAAAAATATCTATAAAATTTAATTTGTCAATTATTTATCCTACTTCATTGAATAATTAATTACTCTATTTGTTGAAATTCTGAGTTTTTTTAAACCATGGGAACAACAACCTCCCAAGAGTATATCCAACAACCTGCAAGCTAGATATACCAGTAACTTGTGACTTAGCAAGGGTCGAGACGACCTGAAGCCCACCGAGGTGAGCATCTATCCCATTGGGTCACCTACCCTTCGAGCCTTGTCACAACAGACCAATAACATGTATTTATTCAATCAAAAGGCAACATTATCAATTTTCGTACTACATGAAGGAACACATTGTAGAACATTAACAACTATGCACTTAAGATAAGCAATAATTATATGCTAGAAGAATACGGGAGATAGGTGCAATATATCCACTGGAAACATAATTATACTAAGGTACATGTTGAGTTATCTCAGACAAATTACGTTAGTGTTTAAGGCACGTGCAAACATTCTACATCCTAATTTAAACATTGATACATCATCAAAGATTCTCTCAATACTTTCTACATGGAAAAGAGGCGTGAGCATTGAGGATAGTCAAAGGAGGTATGAGCATTGAGGAGTCAAAGGAGGTTTGAGCATTGAGGACTTTGACAAAAACTTCCATAATTGTGTATCAATGATTAGAGGGAAGTAATGACTTTATAACCAAAGTGGGCTTCACCACTGCACCATACCATAATATATGTAAAGATGAATACAGATGCACATATCATAAATTAATATGCTTATGTCTATGCCTAATGTGTATGTGAGAGTAGGGGTTACTTACACTCTTTATCTTTATGGCAATTGGAATACACACAATATCTAAAAAAATGGAGGAGTACAGATTAATTGCATTTTTTATGGTTAGAATACATATACACAGAGTAGTTTAAATGTTCGATGTTTTCAACTTTTTTTGAGTATATTTTTGTGTTTGTTTTGTTCGGACTTCAATTAAGTATCTTTAAAAAATCTTAGAGTCACATACATTAGTTGTGGAAAATTCATAATATGACTCCCATAGGGGTATTTGAGGGTGTTGAATCCATTTATGCATTCAAAAACACAATTTAAACGCTTCCAAATATGGATTTGACAAAAAAATTACCATATTATGACCAAAAACCACTGGAAAGTCCGAAACGTAGAACAAATAGACTACTCCCACATACAATACCTATAAAATGGAGGAACACATCACTTAATTCTTTATTGAAAATGAATAATGGTTTTTTCATTTATTCATAATTTATTAATTTAGTTGAGTACACGAGAGGGGGAACTCCTAATACAAATCAACTAATTTAGTAGTAAGTCATTAATGTGATTAACTAATAACTATGAACTAACTTAACACCTCTCAACTAATTTAGTGAAGTCATTAATTACTCAAACATTATATCAATGAGCTTATAATAAAAGTAATTTATGTGTAGAGCCTTGAGGGGTAGCTCAATCAACTATTGCCACTATTTTCGGGACGTTGTCAATAATCTAGGGCATTATGCATGACCCCAATTTGATCCCTTGGGGTTAGGCACACTAAGCATATGCCACCTTCTTTAGGTTACAATCCTCAAAATGAGGGAAAATACTTAACATTTTATGGGATTTTTCCCAAAACAAAAAAACTCATATGAAAAATATTGAGGCCTTGTACAAAACATAAATGACCACGTTATTACAAAACTATGAGCTTGCATACAAAATCTATAAATATAGATTTGTTTGCATACACAAAATATGTTATGGTTAGGAACACATCAAGGGGACTTTGTGAGCCTCTTACTCAAAGGCATTGGGTAAAGGTAGTGTAGTGAGCAAAGTCTCAAGTGGATAGCTCAACATGACATTTGTAATATCTATATCTGGATATTCTCGAAAGCTATCTCAATTGAATAGTCTAATAGAAAATAGTTCCATGTCGGATAATTATATAAGCGTAAATATGAATATGAACGATGATTTACACGAGAATGATGCTTGTATAAATACCCATGCAAGGGTTGACCTGGCGATGAGATGCCACTTTCATAAGGTTCCTCTTCACTTACCTTTTCATTTAATTATTTAATTAATTTATCAATATTATTAATAGTTATTGATGGATATATATATATATAGTTCATTACATAGTATTCCCCTTAAGGGAAGCTTTGTCCTCAAAGATTTATCGAAGACAAGGCTTACGTTTGATTTATTGTCTGTAATGACATCTTCTCGATCTGTGTGTTAGTAACTGCAACAAACCAAGAAACAAAGCGATATGAGTTATGAATTCCCAAGAAAAATCGATGCATCATTTGTGAAGTTGTCCATCAGAGATCTATCTTCATTGGATTTGTTTGTTGATTGCTATGTTGGATGGAATTTCTTGTTTTCTTTTAGCTTGTTCATTTTGTGTTCTTTCTCTTTTGAAATCATAACTCCTTCCTTTATGTTCCTTTTCACCATGTCATTGGTTAAAATGATTTTTATGGTTTGGGTGGTGATAAGGATTTTTTGTTGTTTGTTTTTTTACTTGAGTGGCTTCTTGTTCCTTAACTTGAATTTGTTTTTGCTGCGAGTTTGGAAGCTTCCTTTTGGAGTTGCTCTAATTTGTTCTCTAATAGTGTTATTACTTTGAATCTTTTCTAACATTTCTATTTTCGACTTTTTGTCCTCTTTTAACTCTTTTATTTGCTCTTCTGGTTCTTGATTAAGGTTTCTCAGGCGATTATTTTCTTCGACTTGCTTCTCTATGATTTTTCCTTCGAAGTCTTCATTAACTTGTTCTAAGTTCCAAATTATTTTAACATCTTGACCTCTGTAACTAAGTCTTGTTATGATTCTTTAGTCAAAATACATATCCAGTCTTATTTATTAATGTATTATTGTTTTTTGTAATTTCCAACTTGTGTGTCCTTCTAATGTCATCGTATTTCTGTTGGAGTTCTTCCATCTGTTGCTAATGTCAACATATCTCAAATTTTGGACTTTCCAAATTTCTTTAGACTTTTGCAATTTCTTCATCCTTGACATTTTAGGAGCACGTTCAAACGTGTCAGTTCTTCTTTTGTCTTAATGTCGTCAAATTCCTTCTTAATACCTTGGTTTTGTGATTTTTGATTGCGACACTTTAATTCCTCAATCTGCGTGAACAAATCTTCCATTTTGTTTCTTAGTCTGAATATCTCTTTTCTTTAAACTCCTTTTAAAGATTCTATAAGTCAATCATCGTTTGTAATCTTATATTTTCATTTTGACAACAGACTAATTCATCTTCTATTTTTTATTAATATGAATATATGAACCATAAGCCCTGGTTATGACTAGACTTGTATTCTTATGAAAAGGTTAGATTCTCCTTGATTATGTTTCTTTGTCTGGGGAGGCGGGTGTGGGAGGGGTCATTTTTGACCCTGGTGGAAAAATCATGAAATCCTTTGCTTGGGGCCTTGGAATCAAGAAAAACAATGAGGCAGAATGGTTGGCGCTCCTTCATGGCCTAGAAACGATAGACTGGGGATCCATTTTGAACATTCTTGTCTTTGGTGATTCTTGCCAAGTCATTCTAAAGATGCAATCAGGCTACTCCAAAGGATCCATCAACTGCAAAAAAGAGTCTATGACCAATATGCCTCCTAAATCTTCCCCATCACACTTTGTTTTACAACATACTTAGAGTAAACAATGATCTAGGTGACCACTTGGAAAACAAAGGTGCCTCTTTGCCTCTAGGCACCATGACTTATAATGACCACGGTGATGGGTTCAAGTTCATTCCCTAAACCTAAACCCCCACTCTTTTTCATGAACCATTCCAAGTCCCTCCTGAAGGGTCGAGACACCCTTTCCTCGCCCTTGTTTCATGTGCTCATCTCTGTTCGGACCAATGGATTCTCCGTGGACAAGTGGACTCCTCCTCTACCTGGAAATAACTCCCCGTACTTCCTTCAGGTGCGAGCCAGCATTACCTTGGAAGGCTGCAGAAGTGACATGGACTATCACCTTAAGTCAGACACCTCCCTCCTTCCGTATCATTCGCATCTTGGCTCTGTTGAAGCAGGATCTCCGGTTGTAGTTGATTCCCAGTTTCTCTTGAAGCTGTCGTTACCCAGACTTATCCGTCTCTAGGACTTAGTTTCATACCTTTCATCCCAGATAGGTGCTCTTTCCATGGCGAATAATGGCGCAGGCATAGGGTATTATTCTCTCAAGACGGGGCAGGATAACCTCAAAAAACATCTGCGCAAAATTTCTGATTTCATGGCAGTGGGCATTGAAGACAATAGAAACATGGCATCTGATGTCATGCACTTGGTCTCTGATATCAGGTATATGTCCAACCATATTGGATTCCACAACTCCCGCATCGAAGACCATGACAAAGATCTCAAAGAAGTGATGGGCACGGTGGATATAATCAAGGACGAAGTGCTTAAGCTTACCCGGATGAATCAATGCAGTCACTTCCAGGACTCCCCCGGTGAAGAAGCTCAACCCATGGAAGATATTTCAGTCACCCATCCTATTGGGTTTCCAGGAAAACCAAAATAATTCCCTTTGTCTTCTCTATGTTTTTTTGTGTATTTCTAAACCAACACTTTGTTCATATTTACTCCTCCTTAGTTACAGTTAATAGCATGAACTCCTTAGCAGGATTTAGTTGGATGCCAACTCTATTGGTAGTTTTTATAGACCTCTTCTTTCAGCTCTTTTTTCCCAGAATTAGGCTTGAGTTGTACTGAATGATTGTCCACAACCCTTTTAATATATATATTTTTACTGTTTCTGTTAAAAAAATGTTGCTTCATCGACAATTTGGTCTTCAACTTTTTTGAAAATAAATGGTCCCCCTTTGACTTGGCTCTTTTGTCGATAATATGTCTTTGACTCCTTTGATACGAGGTAGAACGAAGGGCGTAATAGCCCTTGGGCCTCAATGTAGTTCCCTTGGAAATGATTATTCTTTTAACTTTGACTTCTTCCCTTCTTAAAACTTCTTTGTGGATTGTGTGTAGATTGGGTGGTTGGGAAGAAGGAATGTTACCCTCCCCACCCAAGTCCAAATCTTGGGGATTAAATTTTATAAAAAAGAAATATTAAGCCTTGGGACTCACCCTTATAATATATTTTCTTAAATAGACTTGTAAGGCACTTTAATCTTTGTCAATCTAAAAATACAATTGATCCTTCACTCTATAATTTAATTCTTTTTCCGTTATCATAAAACCCATTTTTATTAATGTAATGGTTTAAAAAAAAGTGTGGTTTCATAATACAATGGGTTGTTTTTTTTTTCCCCCTTTTCTTCTTCTTATTTTTACTTTTTTGATTCTATGACTTATTTATAAAACCAAGTGTAGTTTTTATAAACCTTGTGTTGTTGTCTTTTTCGTCTTCTTCTTTTTATTGTTTAACCTTTTCTATTTTCCTTCTTGGTTAAAGACCACAATTTTAGGGAAACACTAGGATAATGGTTAAAAACTAAATTACACAAGGTGTAAATAATGGCCAAGGGTCGGATCACTCTGATACCAGTGTAATATCTGTATCTAGATATTCTCGAAAGTTATGTCAATTGAATAGTCCAATAGAAAATAGTTCCATGTTGGATAATTATATAAGAGTAAACATGAATATGAATGATGATTTACATGAGAAATGATGCTTGTATAAATATCCATGCAATGGTTGCCTTGGTGATGGGACGCCACCTTTCAGAAGGTGCCTCTTCATTTACCTTTTAATTTAATTATTTAATTAATTTATCAATATTATTAATATTTTTTAATGCATATATATATATATATTGTTCATTAAATTATGTAATATCGATCTCAAGCACTAATTATGCCTCTGCAACCGAGCTGAAATTGACCACCAGAACCTTTGGCTACCTTCGATACGATAGAGGTGTGCAGTATGCACCAGATTGCCTCCCTTGAGCTGCCTGTCAGAGATTGACCCTCCTAGATTTCCTCACGATGAACATAACACTCTGATCCAATGTAGGATTGAATGACGTCTGGAGAGGGAGGACCAAGGACCTCTTCAACAATCCCTACTAAAAAAGACGAATTTACGAGACTAGTTGCTTCACAGAGCAAGAATACAATTAACAAAGCGTCGTCGAAGTTTGTTAAGAGGATCAAATATGTTCCTGTTGTAGCCTTTCCTCCGGAGGATACCATCCGACTTTCACTCTCTTTAGTAGATCGGGCATTGATAGGGAAGTTTACCTGTCTATGGTCGTCTCCAAAAACCATCGAGATCTGGGTGCAGAGGAACTGGATGCCCCCAATTTATCAAAATGTAGCCTCATACTCAATGGGACGAGGTTACTTCTTGTTTGATTTTGAATCGAAAATAGATAAGGATCTAATCTTCCGAAATTTCCCATACTTCATGTGTCCGCAAGGCCTCTATCTGAATAGATGGACATCGGATTTCGACTTAGAAACATACATACCTAAAGTCGTCCCAGTCTGGTTCAAGCTCCCAAGCCTGCCAATGCACTGTTGGAATCCAGAATCACTCAAATAAATCAAGAACATTCTGGGAATATTTATTGACATGACAAGTCCTAAAGATAAACATGCCTACGCAAAGATCTGCGTGGAGGTGGATCTCAAGGTTGGATTACCAGAGGCAATCAAACTAACAGTAGGAACCTGGTACCACTATCAAAAGTTGGATTATGAACAAGTGCCTTTCAAGTGAAGAGGATGTCATGAATATGGGAATTTCCTCCACAAATTTCCCCAAAAACAAGAAGATCAACAAGAAAAGGAAGAGGGGTGGCAAGCAGTAAATAAGACCAAAACAAATAAAAAGGGCGGGAAACCTCCAAGAAAGGAGACAAAAAAATGTGCCAAATAAAACTCCAATGGAGACAAATACTGCAATATAGAAGGACAACAAGAATAATTTTGATCCATTGCTTATTATAGAGGAAACCAATATCGATGAAAACATAGAATCAAGGAAAGGAACCGCTTCAATGATTCAACCTGAGAACAAAGTCAATCATTCAGCTCATCCAGATCCAGGAGCAACAGAGGTAAAGGAATGAGAAAATCAGGAGGTCACAGAAGAGGACACTGACTCTGATGAGGAGGAATAAGAGGAAGGAGAAATCAAAATGAATTTAGCAGATAAGAAAATAGCAAGAGGAAGGAAATCAATCAAAGAAATAAGGGAGCAAGCCACATACAAAGACAAGCTTCAAGGATCCCAACCAACCTTGGAAAAAATCCTCCAAAATCCCAAAAATACCCGACAAAAAGGACAATCCCATAAAGGGATTATCTCCACTACCAAGAGTTAGTAATGAAGGTACTCTCCTAGAACTAAAGAGGCCTAGGAATCCAAGCTAAGGAAGATTCTATGAGAGATCTAATCCGAATTTCCCAACCAGATCTACTACTGATCCAGGAGACAAAGATGGAGAAAGAAACATTTCTCCAACTAAGTAAAAAATTATGGAGAAAAGGTGGAGGAATCGCAATTAGCTCTAGGGGAGCCTCCGGAGGAATTGGAACATTGTGGGATGATCAGAAGTTTGAGCTGATTGAATCCAAGCTATTCATTGGATCTTTACCAAGATGATGCACAAAGAAACTAATATCCAGGTAAGCCTATTCAATATTTATGTACCTAACATATTTGCTGAAAAAATATTGTTGGAACTACTTGAGGGAATTAAGGAGCAACACTACGCTAGAAAACATCATTCTAGTCTATGATCTAAATGTCATTCTAAACCAAACTGAGAAAAGAGGAGGAAATATGGTCAGAGATCCTATTAGGGAACATGTGGATGATCTTATTCTAGATTGGGAGCTCTTTGATGTCATCCCTTTTAAAGGGAAGTTTACATGGACTAACAAGAGACTTGGACCTAGACACATATATGCTAGAATTGGCATATTGCTAATTCAAGACTCCTTTCTTCTTCTTGGAGTTAATATCACCTCCAAAATAATTCCATTTGGGGGATTAGACCATAAGCCAATCATTCTAGAGATACAAAAAAATGAACAGAATCTTGGCCCAATATTTTTCTAATTTAGTCCTCTTTGGGATTCTCATAAAGATTTCACGGGATTAATAGTCGAAACCTGGTCTGCCCCTATCTCAGCTTCAACCTTTTACGTGTGGGAATAAAAGTTGAGGAGACTTAAAAACTCCCTCAAGCTGTGGGCCAAGTCTATTCCGACACCAGCACAGAATAAAGTCAAAGCTCTCCTTTCATTAGAGGACCATCAACTCACAATGGAAGTAGTTCTGATCACAAAAGAAGAAATAGAAAAAGGAAATATCTCTTCATCACAATCTACAAGCCGCCTGTACGCAAGAAGAAGAGTTATGGAGGCAAAAATCAAGAAGCCTCAGGATTAAAGATGGGGATTGGAACACTGCTTTCTTCCATAAACATGCAGAGGTAAGGAAGCACTATAATATAGTACAAGAGATCCATCTTCAAGATAAAGTTGTCACTTATTTTGAAAAAATAAAATAGGAATCCACTAGATACTTTAGTGCCAAATCATGGCTAAGAGACTAAAGGACATCCTCCCTCGAATCATCCTAGAGAACCACAGAGGATTCATCAAAGGTAGGAAAATTTGGGATAATATCATACTGGTACAAGAAGCAATCCATTCCAGTCTAAAGAATTGTGAAAGAGGTATGGTGCTGAAATTATACCTAGCAAATGATTTTGACATAGTATGTCATTCCTTTATGCTACAGGTGATGCTAAGGTATGGATTTGATCCCAACTTCATTCGTTGGGTTAAAGCATGCATATGTAAACCATGGATATCACCTCTCATTAATAGAATAGCAACACCATTCTTCCAAGCCACTCAAGGACCAAGGAAAGGATTCCCCGCGTCCCTAATTTGCTCTATGCAATCCAAGCCTTAGTACTCAGTCTACAACTCAAAAAATATAGAAAGGATCAAGAGCTAATTGGTATCAAAATGTCTCATGGAACTAAAGATATCAACCACGCCCAATTTATAGACGACACGATCCTGTTAGGAGGTGCAAGCCATCACATTGCAAGAAGATTCAAGAATGAGCTAGACAACTACTGCCAAGCTTCTGGCAGCAAATTAAAACTAAGAAAGAGCCTGATTTATAGCTGGAACATAAATCCGAGAGAGATGATAGAAATTTATCGTATTCTTGGAATCGAGGAAGTTACTAACTAGGACTCATTCAAATATTTGGGAGTTCCACTATTCAAAATCAAGCCAAAAACGTATGATAGAGAAAATTAAGAAAAAAATATTGGCATGGGGGGCGATCTGGTTAAACTTGGTAGGTAAAACGATAATGATAAATTCAGTGTTGAACATTTATCTATTGTATCAATGTTCCATGATGTTGTATCCTAATGGAATACTCAACAAAATAGAAGGACTGTTGAAACCTTTCCTCTGGCAAGGTGGGAAAAAAAACGTTGATAAAAAATTCGCACTAGTAAGCTAGAAAAAAATAAAAATGCCATGGATGGAAGGGGGCCTCTAGGTAAGAGATCCAAAATTCCAAAACCTGGCTATAGGGGAAAAAATTCTATGGAATCTATTTGAAAAGAAACTATCATGGAGTAGCCAGGTGATATGGCAGAAATATTTCACTAGAACAAGGTTGCGATGTCTGGAAAATGATCCTAATATGAAGCATGGATCTTCAATCTTCACACTCTGCAAGACAAAATTTCCTAGATTCAAAGAGGAATTATTATGGATTCCAGGAAACATAAAGCATGTGAGAATCTGGCATGATTCAATAATGGGGAAGTCGCCTCTCATTTCCCTTAGGGCTCCCATGAATTTCAAAAATTAGACTGATAGCAATGAAATCCAATGTCTGTGGGAAATCTCGTGATGGGAACATAACCATCCTTATCGTTGGGAGGGTTGGATCCCTCCTGAATGCCCATAATATCTTGAAGAGGACAAGAAATTATTTCTCACTTTGTTATCAGGGTTGACCCCTATGGCAAGAGGAATCAAAGACAAACGTGGCTGTGGGTGGTGTACTGGACACTACACATCTGCTCAAGGATATATCCATTACTCAAAAGTTCCAAATGTCCCCAACAACCCTCTAAGCTGGAAAAGAATTTGGAACAATAGAAGTCTACAAAAAAATGATTGGTTTATTTGGACTCTTATGCATGGAAGCGTTCTAACTGGTGAGAATATTGAAAGAAAAGGCTACATAGGCCCGTTCTACTACCCGCTCTATAAGTTAAGCAAAGAAACAAGCAATCACCTATTTTAAATTGTTCTTTCACCCAAAAAGTTTGGGAAATAATGTTATGCCCATGGTTTGGAGATTTAGATCTGCCTTCAAGTATTCAACAAGTTTTTTTGTGCTAGGATAAAAAATATCAAGGCACCTTCATTCAAAATGTAGGCCTCAAAGTTTGTTGGATAATGCTCCCAAAACTTATAATGTGGAACATCTGGATAGAACGTAACCAACGAGTTTTCAAAGACAAGGCTCAAGGACCAGCATAAGTTGCAATCAAAACTCATGTTCTTATGGGAGAAATTCTTAGAGAATCTCATTTTCCTAAGAATAAGATTGAACTATCAATCAAAGAATCAAACTGGTTACATAAATTCAACATTGCAGATATAGACAAAGCTAAGGCTAGGCGTCCACTTGAAGTCTGGGAAATAAGAAAGGACCACTCTCAGATGGAAATATGGATGAAGGAGAGGAAACTCTTCAAACTCTTCTGTGATGGAGCATTGAAAGGGAATCTAGGGGTGGCTGAAGGGGGAGGAATCATCATATCATCCGAAGGGAATAATGAATATGAATACTAATGGAATATCAGAATTGACACAAACAATATGGTTGAAGCTTATGGGCTCTAGCAACGGCTTAAACAGTTGGAAACTCTAGGAGTAGAGGAAGCAATTATGATAGGAGATTCCCATCTAATAATCCAAGCTATGAATGGAAAAAGTTAAGGTAATCATTTAAGATAATCCGGATTGATCAAAATAATCCAGTCCATTTCAAGAACTTTTTGACACCTTGAATTTGTTCATATTCTTCGTGAACAGAATGCCAAGGCCGACCAAGCAGCAAACAAGGAGATCAATCTGCAAGCTAATGAGTTATATTCCAACTAGCAAATATCCCAAGTTATACCACCCTAAGTGGGCCTGAAATGAGCAAGAAAAAATTCCAGCAATCAGTATAATATGAACTCCACAACAACTAAGTTAGATCTTCCTTTTGATAAATTACGTTAGTAGTTTTATGGAGCCTGAAGTTATGAAAACTATTGGTTATCCCAGCTCTGGTACTGATATAAACCAGGTTTCTGTACTCTCTCTTTTAGTGGTTTTTCCACTTTCTATATAATATGATCCATAACCGTTTTAGTAAAAAGAAAATATCTGTATCCAGATATTCTCGGAATCTATCACAATTGAATAGTCCAATAGAAAATAGTTCCATGTTGGATAATTATATAAGAGTAAATATGAGTATGAATGATGATTTACACGAGAATTTATGCTTGTATAAATACCCATGCAAGGGTTTCCTTGGTGATGAGACTCCACCTTTCATAAGGTGCCTCTTCATTTACCTTTTCATTTAATTAATTTATCAATATTATTAATATTTATTAATGCATATGTATATGTGTGTGTGTGTGTGTGTGTATACACACACACACACATATAGTTGAGCGTCCAAGGGGCGTAGCTCGGGTGGTTGGCAGATTTGGTTGTTGCACTCCCCACCCAGGTTCGAATCTCAACGGGGACATTTGCTCCTTGGGAGCCATTGCATGTAATGAAATATTAGGCTGGTGAGCCATTTATCGTGATTGACCCTCTCGGGGGTATTTTCCCAAGTTCATGTATACTTGCCAAGCGAGTATAAGAGATATTTTCCAAGGTGGATGTAGCCATGGTGTAAACTGGGCTTCAATGGTGAACCACCATGAATATATATATATAGTTCATTACAACATTGAAATCACATTAAGAATATCCTTGGATTAAGTTTTTTAGAAAATGTCTTGCTATATACTAGACCACAAAGTTTTGAACAATAAATATATTATTTTTTCTTCTCCACACACAACACTAGGAGGCAACAATTGTTCCCTTATTCATGAATAATTTGATGTACATATGTAATAAAAGCAATACCAAACATAATCTAAAACACAAGAAATAACACTGGCTTACACACAGAGGAAATAATGATTTACCATGGAAATCATTGATCAGGAAAACCAACCTAACTAACAGTTGCTCATTTCTCTATCTCATTATATTCTCTTCATCATTTACAATACAATATTATAGAATCCAAAACCCTAATACACTAACCTAGATTAGATTCCAACCATAAATCCTTAAACAAAATTAATTTACAATGGCTAGAAAAAACATGGGCCAAAAAAAACACAAAATGGACAAAAATGGACCTAAATAATTTATTTCAGGAACTCCCTCGATTGGGGGCCTGTCAACCTTCGCCTTTTCTCTAGGAACCTACAAAGAGTACAATACATGTCCAACAATTCCTAATATTATTTACCATTGTTATAATATGGTAGGTATGTTGAGCATGTCAATAGATTTTTAAGCACAAATGCACTAATCAAGTTTTTAAACCATGTTAGTATTGTATGTCTACCAATTCTTTAACAAGAGTCAACATTGTCCCAAAAGTTCTTAAAGGATGTATAGTCGACCAATAGTGTGTTTGTAGCTCCAAAGGCCAAAAAATGTTTTGAACGTACTTCCAAGCGTTCATTTAACTTGTTAACTTGTGACATTGCACCCGAAGTGCTAGCAATGACAAAAATGAGTTAGTAGTAGGTTAATATGCCTTGTCTAACCTAGTTGTAGGTTGTATCTCTTTTGATATTATTAATAACAATGTGGGAAAGGGTGCTTGGTTCTCCTATAGAATCTCTTCATTGTATCATGTAAGATTCAACTTAAGTTATAGATGGAGGAGGGATGGTTTGAAATTGCTCCTACTATTAAGCATTATGTATGTGGAGTATTGAAAGTAGGTTTTAGGCATCCATGTCAATAGGGACAATGGCTTGTTTTTATGCCCCAAGTTCAACAATCATTCACTCAATTTGATTGACTAAGGCTCTAAACTTGGAGGCTTCTTATTATGCCTATTTTAGCTAGTGATGGGTAGAAAAGTAATATTATTGTAGATAGTCATAGATAGATATAGCTTATCAAAGAGTGTGGAGTTATTAATTGGATATGAGATTGGCCATTGGTGCAATCAATATATCTAGACTTGGGTCAAGCAAGACCAACTACAACATTATTGATTCCATCATCATATTGGTAGAGATGGATGATGAACGGTTTTGGAAATTCCAAGGGAAAAAAATTAACTCAAGATTGCAGAGGGAATAGCAAGGGTTGGATGCATGACTAGGGTGGTCCTTGTAGTAGTTGTTGAAAGAATTGTGTGGTGGGATGTCCAAGGCTGAGTGGGATTGAGCTAGATTGAGGGATTTGTGTTTATACAAAGGTAGAGATGGTCGATTGGGGTTTTCGCATGGTATGGGTTGTGGAACCCAATAGGTCCATAACGTAAGGAAGCCATAGTGCAAGTGCAGGTGTGTGTTGGATAGTGAAGAAGAGAAACCCCACTAGAAGGTGTTATCTTGCACATCCTTAAATCAAGCGTTATGGTTGAAAGGGAGGGTAATGCTGGAAGTTTATTCTATAATAAGTGTGTTCTTTGAGTCAATGTGTTCATTATTTGAGAAGGGTTACGTGTCTAATGCAACCATGGTAGGTGTGTGAATCACTGAAAAATAATTAGGAGTAGTTTTAGTATGATGGGTTGTAGGATTTTTGTGTTATTATGGATATGTGTGCATTGTGCTTGTTAATGAAGTTATTATTGTTGTGGAAACATTTGTTGTAGAGGATTGATGGCCCACATTGTTTGTATGGTTTGGTTAGTGTTCATTTCCTCATATTGTTGGTCAATGATTGCATGTTGTTGTGGTTGGTGAATGGTCATTTTCTATTTTTTCCAATGCCTTAGCCAATTCCCTTAGGAAAGTGTTCCAATGTTGGAATCACCATGTCTCCTACATCATCTTGATCACTAGACTTGTGATTTTGCATCAAACTTGTTAGGGGTAAAATCCATACCTAATTTGTACTTTGGAGCACCTAAATGAAGATCAATATGAGCATGATCAACACTTTTCAAGCCATAAGATGAATTAGGAGAGAAACATTAAAGATGTTTATGTGTACCTGACATATAAGCCTTTAACTTTGCACACCTTAGCAAAATAGTTCCGCTACCAAGAGAAACAATAATCCATAGTAATAACATACTTAGAGTGGTAGGAGTAAAACACAGTAACATCATGATAAGAGTGGATAATCATGCAACTTTCACACCAATGGGAATATTAATAACCATAAAGACTTATGTATGTACTATACTGTTAAGACATATGGCCATTATCACACTAATTTGGTCACCTTGTACCAAGTTAGCTTATCATCCATTTACATTTATTTTCTTCATCTCGGCCAACTCATTTGATCATTAATGGGAACTTGAAGCAATAATAGGCTTATTTCCAAATCTCATTTTTCCCAAAAAAACCTTAGCTTGCGTCCTAATCATGGGCTTTAGGCATTAAAATCACAACTAGAATGATGATAACTCATAATAAATTGATTAAAAGCCAGAATTAACCATAAATTTGGGGAAAATGTATAATAATTCATGATTTTCAGGTTCAAAGTGAGGTCAATATGATAATTCCACTTGCATGGCTCCAATTCAGCCCCTACCAATAAAGTACTAATCTCCCAAAACCACCTTTATCCTATATAAATAGGAGGTGAAGGAAAGATATAAAATACCTCAATCATTGGTAAGTTTATATTGCAAAATCCCATCTTTTGAGAGTTTTGAGGGCTTGTAAACTAATCGTTTTGTTTGTTGAGATCCATGCGATGATTGTTGTAGTGAGGATTGATGTTGGATTGATGCCAACTACAAATCAATGAAGAGGAACTCCTCCACGGGAAAGGAAGTCATCGAAAACACTTGGTAGATATCATTCTTGTATGTGTCTTTGCTGAAATAATCAAGATCTATTCTTCTCCCCACCAAACCCCCCATCCCCACCATATCTTTTGTGTTAGAATATGATTATTGAATTTGCATTTGTGTAATTAGTAATTGATTAATAATTTGTTGTAAGCTCTGTCAGCTTCTTAATTTAGGTTTCTAATTTACACAAGTAGATAACTAGGTTTTATTTGAGAAAAAGAGTTTGATCGTCATTTGGATCAAATAAGGTTTTTAATGTTTATATGTGTGCATAGATTTCAAGTATTGGAGTTGTTGAAACAACTCTCTTCTGGACCACTTAACTAACGGTTCAAAGTTAGGACTTATAAGTATCACTATAACTTTGACTATTCTCAATTCTTGTTCTTCATTGCTTGCATCTTCGAAATGAAAATAATCTTGGAAGAGCCATTAAAGGGAAAATACGAAGGAAGGGTCATAATTGTCAAATGGAAGGCGATCTGTTGGAAAAATTCAATTTGGAAGTGTTGGGATTGACATTGGGAGCTTGCCTAAAGTAATCCATCATATATTGGATTGAGAAAAGATGCCAACAATATTTTTCTTTAATGAACCTTGATGTAATTGTTAGGGTCTATATGGAAAAGGAAGGATAAGTCACATGATATGATTATGTCAATATGTTAAGACATGCAATGGAAATAAATGCATGATTATGTTTTGATGTTAAGACATGCAATATAAAGGATGTATGGTTGTGTTGCGATGTTAGGACATATCAGGAATAGAGATGTATGATTGTGATAATGATGTTAAGGCATGCTAGGAATATACATGTATGATTGTGATTATGATGATAAGGCATGGTAGGAGTAGACATGTATGATATATGTTATGATGATAAGACATGCAATAGAAAGGCATATATGGATACGATGATAAGATATGCTAGTACAAGCATATATGGATATAATGATAATATATGCTAGTACACGTGTGTGAATTGTGTTATGTTATAAATAAATGTTATGAGTAGATAGGTATAAATTGTGATTACGAGAATAACACATGTGATGATTATGCATGTATGGTCAATGTTATGATAATTAAGTATGTATTATTTGTGGCATGATGACACAACATGCAATGTAAATGCAAATTATCATAATTAGGCTATGGTGACAAGAGATGGATAATTTGCATTGTGACTCTTAGGAATAAAATGACATGTGTCAATTATATTAGTTTAATTGGAGTATAAATATATGTTTTGCATTTGAATAAGTAATATGATAATAAAATTTTGACTTCTATGAATGTTACAACTAAATATCGTCACCACCATGTTCTTGAGATTGGTACTTTAGTGTTTTCCACAATCCCCCAGAGTGTGAAGTGTTAAAACTGATTGGAAGCAGATTTTCTTTTGTGTTTTTTCATATATTAAAGCACCATCACACCTTGCCCATTGACAAAAGGCTCCAGACATCACCAATGCACCTTGCACACAATCAAAGTGTGGTGTTGTCCCTGTTTTCTTTAATGCATCATGCGTTATACTTGACCAATGCTTCTTGTCCTCTTGCAAAGTGAGGTTCCCTTCAAAAAACACACGCACACACAAAAAATATTTCAAGAAGTTTCTAGAAGAAACCCTCGTGGAACCTCATCCCAACTGACTTGCATAGGCAGAACTCAAATTCCTCCATCTTTGGGATGATCCCTTAACCTTCTCCCTAAAATATGCGACCTATTCTATCATATTTGACCTTTAAATACACCCTCACTCCTCATGATTAGGGAGGAAGAAAGGAGGGAGAGCACCCAAATGCTAGCCAAATATTGTTGAACTCTTGATGCATTGAAGCTAGGTGATGCTTAGAGGCAAAGTGTCCATTGGAAGGTCTTCTCAACATCAAGGTTTGGTTGTAATTATTTCCTATTCAATTTAATACAAACATGTTCTCTCTTTCCCACATATAATGTATGTATCATGTTATATTATCTATTGTTTTTCTCTTTGATCATTAACATAGGATTATCTTATGATCTTGTTGATTTCACCTTATTTGCTTGTTCTTGTGTGTTCGTTGCAGGTATCCTCTTCTACAGAAGTTGGATCACAAATAACGCCCAAGAGACAAGGATGACCTTTGAGTAAGGTATGGGAGATTAATATCCAAGTAATTTTATATACTAGCAAAATATTACATAGATTTTATTACTTTTTCTAGATCTATATCTTCTAGACTAGGGAAACAATCCGTGTCTGCATAGATTGAGGAATTTTCGTAAAACAATGACAAAGAAATTCACAAAACTAGGGTTGTATATGATAAATGAGAGAAAAACAAATGGAATTATGGAGTATTTTAGGACTACAGAATAAGCATCAATTGAGTATGCATGACCGAGGGTTAGAATTCAACACAACTTTTGTGTACACAAGAAGGATATAATAGCATAGATACTAAGTGAAAATGACCACTCTAAATTATATCTTCTCATCATAAGTGTAATAGAGCTTGGGGGTAGGTAAAAGTTTTCTACTGTAATATAATGTGTACTCTTGATTGCTTTCATCTACTCGACCAAATACAATGATAATGAGTGGTCTAATCTAATAGTGTAGAGAATAAAATCTTAGTTGAAAGTGGTGGTTTTAACAATGAGGTTCCTATTGCAAGGGAGGTCTTAAGCATTAAAAAATATTTAGAGGCTTGATTAGCCTAAATAATGGGGGTTTCATTACAATTTAGGTACCAAAAATCATGAACAATCGAGGCATAATCAAGGACAAACAACGCGAGTAAGTTGGCTTTTTCCTATAAGTTTTGGAATCAGAAAATAGTTTGTAGGGGTGTAATTGTGTAATTGCATGGAATTTTATAGAATAAAGTGAGATCCCCTCCTTTGACACTATGAAACCTAGGAGACATCTAACGATGGCACAACATACTTAATTAAGAGGATTTAGCTTGATTTTATATTGATGTAACCCAAAAAAATGCATTTAAGGTTTCCCATGAGGATTTCTCCTCACTGTAGGAGCAGGAATGACTCCCTTGTGCCTATAGGGCACAAGGGTAGGTTCCTACTGTTGGAAAACATGAAAAACGAAATGGAAATGCAAGTAAATAGAACAATAAATTAAACTAAGCCAATCTAGTGACGAAAACCAGATCTAAACTAAATCATAAGCAAGAGCAGCAAGAAGAAGTGGAAGTTTTGTGAACCCCTCTGCAGAAAATGGGTTAGGGTTCCGCCTCCTTAAACCCTGCAAAACAAACCTAAGCTACAATGGAGAAACCTGCAAACAATGTTAAACAAAGCCTGCAAGAAACAATGGTTAGAAGTCAAAGCAATCTAAATATCTAAGAAGCAAACAAAAAAAACACAAATATACATTCTCTTAGTGGGTAATGGGCCACCATGCCCTACCTCCTGGAAGCCTCTCTCTCTTGGTTGGGGGAGCAATGGCTCAAATGGGAATGGATGTGGAGGAGAGGGAATGTGGGTGGTTTGAGAGGCAAAGGTCTCAAAGCATAACAATAGGTAAGGAACAAGTGTTTTGAGAGTGACCCCCCACCATCCTTTTATAGTTTTTCTAAGGGATTTTAGGGTTTTAAGCCCTTGGTCAGGGCTTTAGCCTCTTTTTTGGGCCTTTAGCCCCTTCTGCCCTAACTTTAGCCCCTTTTAGGGTTTTAGCCCCTTTTCGAGGGATTTAGCTCCTAGGGGGCTATTTTGGGCTCTTTTTTGGGGTTTTTAGCCCTTTTCTTCATCCTTGGGCTCTTTTGGAGGTGTGGGGGTCTAATAGAAGGTCTGATGGAGTGATATGGGGGTTGTGAGATGGTGTCCTTGGGTGGTGTAGGCCATAGAGAGCTATGTGGGGGATTTTTGGGTTAACAGATTGCCCCCTGATGTGTGAAAGAAGGAGCTCAACGTATGGCCGACGGACATCATAGGATTTACTGTATAGAGGTGGTGCTTCCGAGGCTGGGGCATGGTGGCTTTTGGTTTTTGTATTAATTTGGTTCCCATCAATGGGTGAGATACAATAAATGTGTGACATGTATATGGACGAGGCGGGCATTCCCATGCTCGTGACAATGTCAAAAGAATCATTTCATCTATGATCTAAAATACAAGAGCCGATCATATACAACTGATGTTACAATGCTGGTTGCCTCTATGTGAGGCTGAATACAATACTGATCTAGTACATTGGACCCATGGCATTCTCATGGAATGCTATATCTTCATGACTGATGGTCTGTTGGATCTGGTACATAGCTGTGTGGACTCGCTGATTGAGGGTCAGAGTATTTGCGGCACAAGTATGTTGTATCAATCGTAAAGGTATATCGAAGCATTGCTGGGGCTTTTGAACACTGTCTCCAATGCAACCCGGAAATCACAAGGGACATAACCTGTTTAGGTCCCTCGAGTGGACTCACCAATGTGCTATAGTCAGGTGAGATCTGGGGTCTTCGACCAAGTATTGTGTAGAACAAACCCTACACAAATCTCAACAATGCGATGATGGAGTTGAAGTCGAGCACGTGAGAAACAACCATCCCAAGAGGCACTAAGGACTCCTCTCAAGTGGTCCAAGGAACTCATCAATGATGTTAATGAAACCAAGGTACATGGATGGGTCTATCCTCTGGAATATGTGTGTTGGCGTCGACAGAGGGAGACCTGCCCCTAGTTAAGGCAATGATGTTTCCTTGACCAAGAGTGTGAGGTGGATAACCGAAAGGTGTGAAGCAATCTGCGGATTGACTCACTAAATTGGAGGGGAGGGGAGGGAAGGGAAGGAACTAAACAGGGGCAGGGGGGGAGGGGGAGACTCAAACTTCCTTTGTCCAGAGTATGACGGCAGGGCAGACCAGGCAGCACATGAAATTGACTCATGGGAATGGGATCATAGCTATAATACTGGGAATGTCGCTGCAGATGGGAAATACTTGGAGGAGGTGGAAACTTTTGATATTGATGGGATCCAAGGAAGACACATTGCAGAGTACTCTGAACAAAGGCGACCTGATGTGGGAATGCTGCCAAACTATTTTTTGTGGGGTGGTGTCTAGGGACACCGTTGTGGTACGATCTTGTGGATTTTTGGCGAGCCCAAGAAGGTAAATGCTCGTTGGTACTTTCAATTTTAGAGAGTCTGAAAGCACGAAGAAGACTCCAGTGGAGGCTCTTTTTCGTTGGTAGTCTCCTGTGCCTGAAAAAGGATAAAAGTATACATAGGAGATCTCGCCCATCCTGGAGGGGATGAGAGACTTCTTTACCGTTGGTAGTCCAATCAGGACGAAAAAGGTTAAACCTATACTGGCTGGACGATCATTCAAATACTTTTATGAGCATGAACGAAACCAAGTTTGCTTGGCAATATTTTCTTATTGAGATGGTTGGAAAAGAGATTAACAACAACCGGTGGCGGGATTTTTCGTAAAGTGCGGCCCCTCTGCCTGAGAAAGCATAAAAGTATGCAGAGGGGTACGGTCTTGGCTTGAGTGTGCCAAGGAGGTCCTTTTCAATTGATGGTCTACATGCTCTACAAAAGGAGGTAAACGAGACGATGTAGATGCCCTTCCCTATACTTTAGCAAGCGAGAAAGGAAGCAATTGCACTTGGCGATCTTTTCATTGTTTTAAGGAGTCAGAAAAGAGCTTAAATGAAACTCCAATGTGGTCAACCGATTGTGGTGGCACAAGTGGTGCCCCATGTCGGCACAGTGGACAGAGGTCCAAAGGCCATCCGCGCAGTATGGACGGAGCAGAAGGCTCTCAAACATACCAATACATGCATGGGATAGATGGCAGCAGAGGACTGCAAGTCAGTGCGGCAGAGGCACGCAAATCGAGGTGGATCTCGAACAGAGGTCAAGAGAGCATGCGTGTGTGTTGTGGTGGACAAAATTGACTACATGCGATGTGAGTACGAGTCTGGAGGCACTTATATGCCAAATATATGTAAGAAAAATAAATGGTTTTGTGGACAGTGGTCCAGAGGTCCGCGTAAGGTGCGGTGAACGGAAAAGATGACTATATGCTAAAAATACAAAATAAAAGCTAAAATTATAGTCCTTAACGAGCGGCGGCCCGAAAAGTGTGATACAAGTACAGGTCCGTAGACACTCGCATCGTCATGTCATGGCTCGTGAATCAAGGTGACTTGTGGGAAATGGTCCTGAAATTGACTTGTTAAACATGAGACAATGGTCTCATAAAAAGATAGAAGTTTGAGCCCGGAGATGTGAAAGGTGTCTCGAACTGATTCCGGGTGACTTTGAATTAGCAGCTGATGGTGCTGCCCCTAGTGCATTGGTGCACTTAGGAGTTTTTGTGTCGCTATGTATATCCTATTGAAAAAGCATATGTGGCTTCTCATTTTGTATTGGACATGCGACTTATCTATTTATCTATATATATTTTTGATGCACGTGGATGCGCTTTTATTATGTGAGTATTTTTATGATGATGTGGAATGCAAATGTCTATGTGATGTATTATTACACTTGTGTGTGCATTTTTCGACATAGTTATGCATGATGTTATGGTTGTATGTTTCCTATATGTGGTTGTGGATATGCCAATTTAGAATATCATTAGCCATTTGATCTGCGACACTATTGAGGTTTCTGGGAACATGTGTGAATGTGATGGATTCAAATGTTCTAATCATCTATTTAGTGCACAGGTACTTTCTAAAGAGGCAGGGATCACGTACTCGATAGTGGTTGTTCAACTAAGAAACAAGCATCTGGGAGTCTAAGAAGACATCGAGATGGTGAATGTCTAACTAAAGAGCGACCAAGAGGCCATTGACACCATCATATTTAGCCTAGTTGGTGGTTGCAGTGCCCACGCATATTCCGTTGATGTGGATCAATTCGTGCGATGGGGAGTAGATGACCCATGTAGCCGAGGCGAGGTTCGGAGACCATCTGCTTGCTCCATCTGCGAATCCCATATACCGGTTTGAGGTGTGATCCATCTCACGGGGTCTTCACTTAGTGAAACTATGCCTTAGCATGTTCGTTCGTGTCATATGAAACAATACCCCTATTTTCAAAAAATATTGGAAAATACCTCCAAAAATCATTTTTTTAACCCTCTCCCAATATGCCTTGCCGATTTTAAAAAACCCCTATTTTCCCTATATATTGCATGTATCCATTTTTTCATTTACATTTTTTATACCCCTTTATATTTCTACCTAAGGGAAAAAAAAACTAAACACAAGAAAGGGCGACACTTGATAGGCGCCCTTAGGCAAATCACTTTATTAGGAATTAAAATGTATCACATGATGTCAAAACAAATAAGAGAGGGTTTATTTGTACCAATCTCAAACAGTAGTGTGTAACTGTTT
>LPNX010020220.1:642599-671037 GCA_001517045.1 Pseudotsuga menziesii | reverse complement strand
ATATGTACTTGTAGCACAAAGAAAGAGGTGGGCGAGATGCTTACATGACCCCTGTCGCAATAGGAAATGATTTGTTCTTGTACTTAACGAAGAAACAATGTAATATCAGAAAGTTACATAATCATTTTGCTAAAACATATAAAATACAAGACAAATCATCAGACCAGAACGGGCATATCCATTAAACAATTAAAAACATTAGGGATGCACCATGTTTAACTGATGAAAAACATAGGAGATATCCTCCATTAAAATGGAAGATCTAGAGATTTGATAAGCTGATTCTTCATGTTTCTTATCATATAAAGATTGTTCTTGATCATATATATGAGAACCCTAGAATCCATCCAGTTGTCTGTTAAAAAATTGGGATCACAGTAAAACGTGATCCAAGAGTAGTACCTGGATAGTGGAGTCATCATTGCAAGTTGAAGAGTGCTGCTGCAAGCAGGACAAATAAATGAAGTATTCAAAAACAATTGATCTGAAATTGGAAGCTGTAATATATACAATGAAAGACATTTAGATGGACTCTTGTGGCATTAAAGTAATAAAACCCAAGACAAAATATTAAAAAGACCTTCCGAAGAATTATCTACTCCTCCTAGTATTCAAGATGTGCATCTCAAAACACTTGTACCCAGTCATAGCCCAAAACTACAATGAATTTCTCTCCACCTGTACATATTCTTGTATAGCCTTATTATCTAAAGTAAAACATAGCTCCTCTTCCAAGCCTACAATTAATCATAGAATTAATTTCACTTGCCATGATACCAACGACAAAGAATATACAAGAGTGGCCTATAAGCTTCATTTCATTTTCTCATTCTATTCCAAGAAGACCTTTTCAGTTTGTTAAAGCATACCATCTTCTTTGCATGGGCAGAAGATGCAACCTTGTTAAGTAATTGGCAAATTGCCTCCTGAAACCTGCCATTCCACACCCATTACATTTCAGAAAGGGCCTGGAATTGGAAGAAACGCACTGCTCTGTTAAGAAACCTGAAAGGGCTTGCTGGAAAACACGCCCTGCTCTGTCAAGAAACCTGAAAAACAAGAGTGAGGACATTCACACGTAATCTCTCAGTCATCTAAAAATAACCATAATAGGGTACACCCAACTAGAAGCAACATTGAAAAGACTGAAGGTGTCCATCTAAAACTGACCATAACAGGGTACCATCATGAAGGTATCCCAAAACCATGTTAACCATTTGGCATTGGCATGTCATCATACTAATAATCTCATCAATTACTACAATTGCACTAGAACAATTAAAAGAGAATATTTTCTCATGGCAAACTGTTTGTTTAGAGCACAATTTTGCCCATTCCTTGCAGCCCTGCTCCAATCAGTGAAACAAGAGGTCTCTCTGCATAGATCATACCAGTGCTGATAGGATTCCTCCAGATATTGAATAAGAGAAGAAATTATTTTATCATCCGATTAACGCATCTTCAAAGGTGAAGTACTCTGCTATATATCTACGGTGTTAGACTCTTCACATGAGTTCCTTCGCTGTCTAGGGGAAAGACTAGACTTCGTAGCGTCTTCAACCTTAGGTGTCCCTGCTAATTTACGTTTGTTAATCTCTCTCCTTGCCTTGTTCTCATCATTTTCATTGGATGGATTGGATGACTTGTATATTATTGCTTGTACCTCAACAATTACAGCTGGACTATCATCAGCAGCATATAGAATCCTCTGTATTGCTGCAACTATCTGTTCAAAATTACAGGTATCAAAATCTGATATTTGTCACTCCATTAAACTCATGCAGAAAACATTTCTAGACAAAAGGTTGTATATGGCTAGTAAAATTTGGCTAGACAAAAGGTTTGACTGTTCAAGATGAATTCTCATCAGTAGATGGATAAGTGGTAACATTGGTTTCCAGCCGTTGTATATTAGAACTATGTCCAATTTCTGTTTGTGCTTAGCAACCAATAACTGACATCCTAGTTGCTAAAGGTAGCCACTTCTTTGTTGTTCTGCTGTTGATTTGAGTCCTTGGTACAAGAGTAAACATATTCTGCTCAGATCCTGCCTAGACCTGAAAGAATATGCTGCTCACAACATATTCTGCTCAGATCATGCCCAGACATGAAAGAATATGCTGCTCACTGCTGTGTTTTACGCACAGATCTACTCAAATTTGCAGTGGTAAGTTTCTACAATCTCCAAAAGCTGGATTACTTCATATGAACTAGCCATGAAAAAACCCTTCTTAATTATATCACAAACCAAACAGCATTGATAAGATAATGAAGAGAAGACTGCACTTTTGTGTCAGTGTGTCTAGGTGAGGGCTTTACTGCTCATTAAATCATGTCAAAGAGTGGTCCAACACCATCCATGTCATCATAAATGTGAAAATATGCCCAATCAACCAAGCATTCTACATGCTATGAAATGATCCAAATAAGGAAAAGTGTCATCAAACAACAACAATTATCCCATATCAACCAAGCATTCTACATGCTATGAAATGATCCAAATAAGGAAAAGTGTCATCAAACAGCAACAATTATCCCATGCATACAGCCAAGTGCTCTGCCATAAAGGTCAAAAAACATTTAACCAATCATTATCACCCTCATCACAGAAACCAATGTACTAGGGGTGTACATAAGGCAGAATCTACACATGAAACATAAGCCACCTAGCTCCATCAAATGTGTACCTATTTTACTGAAAATGCGAAAATTTTCATGAAAATGAGGACATCCTTGCAATATGACATGGTAACAGCACGTCATTCAACAATCTCTCGATATGGTCATCACATATCCTCTTAAAGGAAGAGATCCTCTTAAAGGAAGGAAAGACCATGGACAAGTTACCTTGGTTCTCAGCTTTGAGATTCTTTAAAAGAAGAATTAATATTGTTCAATACCACTTCACTTCTCCTATTTGAGAGGGGCTATATACCATGGCCAAGGCCAAAGGAATGTGCCTTGAATTCACCAACCTTGATAGGTTGGTTTTGGAGGTGACAAAAAGGCATATTCAGGAATCCTTCCTATTGAAGTTGGGACTTCAATACTGGAATAAAGCCAAGGCCTTAAAGAAATATAGGATGAACAATACTTATAGGTGGTTATGTAGAGGAAATATAACAGTGCAACTACCAGAAACATTTATAACAGTGACAACATAACTAATTTGAATAGTCATTAATGTCCTGTGTAATGGAAGGCCAAGTTCTTCTTAGTTGGGTTCATCCTCGAATGGTGGTATGGCCTTTTAGGGCTATACCGTGTTTATGAAATGCAAGGTTTGTTGGGCTTGAGTCTTGGAACCATTTGTGTGTTATGATAGCTAATCAGTGTTGATATTTCCATAGTCAACAAAATAATATCACAAATCCTTTCTCTAAAGACAGAAAGGAATCCAGTGCTTTTTATGTGACAAAAAGGTACTCATCCCATAGGTGATATTGCGTGGCCCTGGACCTCTCCAGCCGTAGTGAGGATAAGGCATGGAATTACGTTTGAGCTACTTTGAAATAAAATATTTAGGTACCCAATTCTTCTTATGAGAGCAATAGAGGGGGTAATATTTTACACTTATACCACTGCTACCCAAAATACCAATCCTTTCTTTAAAGAAAAAGAGTGCACTGACTTCTCGTGTTACTTAAGAATATTCTGCCAACAAGTAAGATTGCGTGGGCCTTGGACCTCTCAAGCCATAATTATAATAATGCATGGATTTACATTTGATCCACATCGAAATAAAATATTCAGGTACCCACTTTTGCAATAGAGTGGACAATATTTTACATTCAACCCAAAATACAAATCCTTTCTCTAAAGAAAAAGAGAGTGCAGTGGCTGCTCATGTTACAAAAAAGTATTCAACTCACAAGTGGTATTGCATGGTAAGGTCCTCTCAGGTCATGGTCAGAATATGGCATGGAGTTACATTTGAGCCACTTCAAAATAAAAGATTCAAAAAGCAACTTTTGCTTATGAAAGCAATAGAGAAGACAATATCTTCCATATATGGCACTACTACCCAAAATACAAATTGTTTCTCTATAGAAAAAGAGAGAGTGAAGTGATCTCTCATGTTACAAAAGAGTATTCGACCCACAAGTGATATTGCATGCCTTGGACCTCTCAACCCATGGCAAAAATATGGTACATTTAGCCACTTCAAAATAAAATAATTAGGTAACATTTTGCCTAGCGAGAAAAATAGAGGACATTATCTTACATTTATGTCACTGCTACCCAAAATGAAAAAGGAAGAAATTTTCTTGATTAGGACAGTGGTAGAACCTTGATGTTTAAACCCAGAAGTTCTCTCTCATCAGCTATCTAGGTACCAAATTATCCTGTTGTGTCCAAATAACTTTTATTTATTCATGACTTGACACCGCCTTCCAATGGTGGTGATGGTCGTTGGATTGCATTGCTTAGACCGTACATTGTAGCATAGCAGGCACTCTTAGCAGAATGGATTACTTGTAATACCAGTACCCAAGCAGTTGCAAAGATTTTAGAAAAAAGCTTAATTAAATCTCTTTACAGTCACTGGTTTAATGTTTTCAATTTATTGAATTGAACAAGTTATAACTTAGAGATACTAGGGCTTTCCTATATCATCGTGACATGACCTTGACTTTGAGATAAGTGTATTTGCAATAGATTCTCTTCTATATACTTATATACAAAAAATATATAGGTAAGAAGGCCCACACAGCTTAATTATGAAACAGGTAATTGTTCAACATCTGGATTTTGACAAAGTATTTCGATATCCCTGAGCTTTGCAAAGTAAAAGTCTCTTTCCTTCTCCAAAATGTCTACCGAGAGCTTCAACTCTGTGACCTGCATACCTTAATTAAACAACAAATAGCATAGAAATAAACAAATATGAGAACTTCACTGATATGAGAGCCTGGACCAAGTTCATGTTGCTCTAGTTCCTTTGGAAAAACTCCTGACAAAAGGATCTTGTGATGATTGGACCATGACTGAACCAAGATTATTTTTGAGGTAAAACAACAGGAAAATATGAATAACAAAATCACAAACATCAAGAGACTTTAAATGGAGTAATATTTTTTACTTGCTCATTGAGAGCCTGAATCTGGGCTGCGTTTGCAGATGCAGTGTTGGGCATTGCAGACCCATAAAATGGTGGCTCAGTTGAGGCTGTTTGGAAGGGTACAGACCCATATCCAACATTTGACCCTGTCCTAGAATGTTTAGTAGCTACATTCACAACTGGAACTGGAGGATCATTTCACCGAGAACTAGCAACTGTGGCAGTTTTAGACCCCAGTGCATTGCCCTTGCTTGAAGGTTTTACTGGAGCTGCTTTCTTGTTAACTTCTTTTCCACCTTTGCAAAACTCCCTTCGTTCCAGTGCATTGTAACTAAAAAGGCACAGAATCAAAAACTGATTAACAAATGTATCACTAACATGTAAACACATATGCCCATTATTGTAGTGCCATAAAATCCAGAAAAAACCAAAAAGCAGGAAAAGAGAATAGAAAAAGAAGATACCTATTCATGATTCCACCATTTACTGAATCACAGTATCTCTTTAACCATTGCATGAACTCTAGATTGTCCAGTGGTCACCCTTTTACAATTTTATTGACATCAATGTACTGCATGACACCTCATATTAGATCCATCTAGACGTCTTATTGAAAGTAATAACCAAACTAATGCCTGCTATGTATTTTCCCACATTTACAGTAAAAAATGGAACTCTCAACTTTCAAGACAGATCTTGCCATCTTCTAACAAAGGTAATACTTGCTTGTATTCTTGAGAAGCAATTAACTTTACTGGTATTCCTATATTCAACCTGTTGTTAATGCTGCCATAACTTAAATACTCATGCTTAGTCTGGACTCTGATATCAAAGATTTACTAATGATGCCAGCTACCCCATCTGTAGTGTAAGCTGATTGAGATTCTCCTTTCTATTACAGAAATTGCTATATTCAGGTACAACGTCATCTTGATCCTTACTACTCTCCTGACTCTCTGAATCAGTCCCCTCCGTGTCTATTGGCTGTGGGCTCTCAGTAAGAAACTGTTCCCAAAACACACCATTGATCCTTTTCTTGGCTATCTCATTACCCATGCCTTTACCTGTACCTCCAGGGCCAGTCCTTCGGCCCTTGCCATTAATTGAACCCTCCTCCAAAGTAGTCTTTGCTGCACCATATGGCAATCTTACCTCAACATCTACTGCTTCTAAATTTGCATCATTGATACCTGTCTTAGATCCTATAACACTTCTATTCTCAGGACTGCCTGACAGAATAGCTTTTCCTGCAACATCTATTTTACTTACTTCATGTAAAGAAGAGTAAGGACTCAAACTCAAGTTACATAGAATGTCAGAATGAAGGGATCCTACTAACCCCTCTGATGCTTGCATATCTCGCGATCTCAAAGATATGGACATATCTGGAAACCTAGATGAGGAGTTCAAATCTAATAAAGCTGAAGATGTATAAATATCCGAAACCCCCAAATGGACAAGCATATCATGGAAACAAGTATTTCCATGCATCTCTATAAGAGATGACCCTAAGGAGTGACTTGGAGGACTTCCACTATCCTTTGACTTGTCATGAGCTTCAGCTGGAAGAGCATCAAAAAAGTTTTTAAATGCATCCATGGATGTTTCAAGCTTATCTGGAGAATCTCTGTTGAAAGCATCACTCTTACCATGATCGTATCTTACAATTTGGCTACCAGTACATCCATTTTCCCCAATCTCCAAGACCTCATCATGATTTGGCAGTCTTCTTTTCTTGTTTGTAGTAGCAATATGAGCAATCTTATCATGATGTTGAACAAGCTGTGCCACAAAGTTGGGATTCTGCACAGCTTTAGCCAAGAATGCCATCATATGATGTTGTCATTGTTCCATTACTTACAGCCGCTCTTCCAATGACTGCAAGTCAAACTCTATACGAGGCCATCTTTTAACAAAGGTAATACCAGGCCTATATATAGCTACCAGGCATGTTAGATAAGGCTACATTAACTATAGAATACAAGAAAGTACAAGAATAAAAATTCCAAAAAACCGTGCCATAGGAGCATTTACAATACATAAAGCACAGAAAATAGTGTCCCTGAAATTGTTACACAGCTAAGAATAAATAGCAAAAAATGCAAAGAAACCCGATAGCACAGCATGGTGAAGATAAAGATGCATACAAATTTCAAAAATATGCATGCATTTTAACCAAAAGCCCATTGCAGAGGAAAAGAACAAAAGAAATGATGGAGGCGGCTGGGGTGGAACCCGTGACCGCAGTAGCAGCAAAAGCAAAGACAGTGTGAGAGCAAATGCTATGCACTAGAGAAACTCAGCAGGGTGATTGCCAGGCCTTTTCCTCAGATGATAATGGCGTTCGGCTCTGGACCCACTCATGAAAACGATCAGCAGGAGCATGACATGGGCTTCCACGGGATTCATGGAGCTTCGATGGCCATGCCCATTATGAAGAAGAGATTCATAACCAAGTTCACGCAGGAGCAGAAGGACAAAATGTGCAGTTTTGTAGAGAAGGGCGCGGGCAGAAATTTGGAATAAAATAACCCTAAAGATATTGGATATTTATATACTTAAAAAAAAATCCTTATTACCCCTAATATACCACCAATATATTGACTTTAAATTTTTTAATTTTTAACTACCCCAATATGAACGGACGTGATATCATATTGGTCCCTAGGTGACGCCCCCGTGCTCCATCTGAAGCAATGAGAGGAAACGATACATAAGACTCAATTTTGAAAAATGTGTAAAACAAAAAATGGAAAAGCTATAATACAAGTTGTAACGTTGTCACTCAAAGGGGTGACTTTAGAGGGCAAGTCATTTGGACTTTCCAAGGATCTATGGTCATTCCTTTGTGTGACACGATGAATCCCTGTATACGGCCCGTGGGGACACAGGCGGATTCCGTATTGGTGACATCGTATAAAGACTTGTCACAAGTCGTCTATGTGTTGTGTTTGCTTCTGCGACTGCGCGATGAGGTTGTCGAAACAAACCAACATAATGTGAATGAGGTCGCCTAAGTAGTGTGTCATGGTACGCTGGAAGGTGGCTCCAACATTTTTTAGGCCAAAGGGCATGACTCGATACGCGAATGTGCCCCATGGGGCTGTGAATGTTGTCTTATAGCGGTCTTCTTTCTAGATTTGGATTTGGTTATATCTAGAAAAACCGTCCATGAAGGAAAAAGGCTTCATGTCCGGCGCATGCATCGATGATCTTCCTCTCTTTTTTTTAACATGGACGTTATGTTCTTGAAATAGGGCGTAATTTTCTATAACATATCATAGAACATCTAAATCATGGCCCACTAAACCATGGCTCCAACATTTTAAAAAACAAAGCCTTGACTTTCTTAGTGAAGGTGATCCTTGGTGTAGTGAATGTATTATTATATTGGTTTTATTTGCATATTTGGATTTGATTATAACTATAAAATACATCCATAAAATAAAAGATTACATGTTTGATGCAAGCTTCAATTACTTGGTCAATAAAAAAACACGAAATAATAATCTTTGGCACGACTTGTTAAAATCACAAAATTTTGTACATATTCTAATAGTCCCCTACTTCTTTTAACTGAGACTAAATTCTATGCCCTAGTGTAAGTTTTAAATAATTGAACTTGGATTTCAATAAGTTTCTATCACGGCCTCAATGGAACCTCATTTCTCTAAGTGTATTGGTCATTATTTTTCATGAACAAGTCATATCTTGGACGAAGTATGTATGTGATGTACCACAATGGTGGGGACCATGCTAAGCATTTCTTTGTATGACCAAGCAAAATATTCATAAAAAACTACTAAAACAGGGTTGTATAAATAATGACTTTGTCTAGAATGTAGTCAACTCCTAAAATGATGTTTTATGTGATGGTTAGTATATAAACTAGCATTTGCACCAAGAGGTGCAAAAAAATGCCAAGAGGGTAAAAATAGTCTGTCTTTTCACAAGCCAACCTTTGTTTTTTACCTTGGGAGAGTGCATATTAATACTGATTTTTGAAATTTTAGGTTAAGACATTTATAAATGAGTTTTTTTGGGGTTTCGATTTTGGATTATAAAGTGTGAAAGAAATAATAAAAAATAACTGACAGTGACCAGGAAATTGCCAACCATCAGGGCCTGTATGTGATGCACTTTGAATATTTCTGAATAGGAATATTTTTAGCTGCACAGTGTGTCTTTTCTAGAAGTACCAATGTGTAAGTACAACAGATCCCATGTCACTATGACATAGGAGCCCAAATTTCACATACGAAGATTACTTGGTAAGACTCTTTGTAAATCTTAAAGGGTTCTATTAAGATTTTATTTGATTATTGGGATACCTTAGCTTACCCAATTTCCAAAAATTATGTTTAATTTCTTTGTTTTGAATGCAGAAGGATGAATTTTTGTTTGGATTTTTTTAACATCCCGCAACCCGCAAATCCGCAACTTGCGGAGTGCGGAAAACCTTTCATTTGATATTTCATTTTTCAAACCCGCATCCCGCATCTCGCAAATGCAAGAGACAGGAGAGTTTTTATATGTGTTAATTTTAATAAACTCGAATCTCGCATCCTGCATCCCGCAATGTGCGGAATGTAGGTTGCGAAATTCCTATTATTTTCGTTTGGTTTGTGTCTGCCTGCAACCCACATCCCGCAAAATGCGGAATCGCGGGCTGCGGAGCTAATTGAATCAAGTTTGTAATACTTTGTGTTCCCGCATCCCGCAAGCTGCAAGTTGTGGAATGTGGGCTGCAGAACAATTAATAAACTTGCAAATTTTGTTTTGATCCTGCCTCCCGCAAAGCTGGTCCTATAAACCTCAACCAACTAACATTGTTAATAATATTTTTAATATTAGGCGTTCAAAATATTCTGAAATGTAATAATTATAATGATTTTTCATCTTTGTTAGCATAAAATTACATAAAGTTATAGCATTGACCACTCGTTTGTCTATTGAATCAGTTCATATGCTCCCCTGATTGTGTGCAAATGAAAGTGGAAGAGCTATTACTAAAACAAATAAAACTTGAAACAATTACCATTGTTCTCTTAAGTACAAAAAAACACACTAATTAGAAAACATACCTTGAAATAATTTCTTAAACGAATTAATTGAGAGTCACTAAGGTTTGCATCAGAGAATTGCTCTAACAAATGCTTTGATAGCTTGGGTTTTTAGTTAAATCGGTTACATAAAGTAACTTATGATTTTCTTTACCATTGCCGATTATTGACTACACAATATTAGTCTCGGTCTCTTGTTCAAAGTCCAAATGATTATGAACTATAGCTCAATTATTATGACCCCAAGTTTAACCATAAACTATTAATATTGCTGTTATAAGCAATCATTGTTTTGGAATAAATTAACCATAAACAAACCTTAACCAACTAATATTATGATACGACTATGGTTTGAAACCCTGAAACACTCAAACTCTTGTGAAATATCCTTCCCTGCCTGTGTGTTTCGTGCTCAAGGGTGCCTTTCTGCATGGTTTCCTACTGCCAAATAACTTTATGTGATTTTTGTGCTCACCCTTGTCCATAATTCCCCTATGTGCTAGTAACATTGTTGTATGAGGGCTCTTGGAGACAAGCATTCTTGTTCTCCTCACCTCCTATGAAATAGGCTCTGCAATAGGAAATACAGTGGAGTATGTCCTCAACCTCGTCACCACCTTAGAGAAAATTAGCAAGTGGGAATTACAAATGAGGTGATGAAGACTTCGGACACCCGCCACCCCAGTACGAGCATTCACTCCGACTGGCTGTAGCTGAACATGCCCCCCATGCAGTCGGACTTTGGAAGTTGTGACCTCTTCGAGGATTTATGGGGACACACTCCAGAGACAGGAAAACTGTCGTATTGTGCAGTTGGAAGTATTCCTATTCAAAAATATTCAAAGTGCATCACATCTAGGCCCTGATGGTTGGCAATTTCCTGGTGCAGACAACTAGGATGATAAAGGAACATAGTTTCATATTTTCCAACCATCAGTACCCCCTGACAAATGAGATTTTGGAACCATACAGCCATTGCTATCTAAAAGGAAACTCAAGCCCTCACGTAATCGAGCACTTTTGGCCTTTCTCTCAGTGCTCATTCATCCCCATTTTTCAGCAGCTCCAAATGGTGACGCTATATTGGGTGAGCTATACAGACCGAAAAAGACCTTACCAGCATAGCTGCACACTTGACAACTGCTAATCATAACAATAGTACATGTGGCAAGTGAGCGAGGATCTTCACTCCTTGCGAAAAATCCAGTCAAGTCATCTGCTCTGATATTCAATTATCACACTGGCCATGGATAAGACCTTAGGTGTTCTCTCGCGTTGCTTCCCAGGTGGGTCAAGGCATTTGGACTTGACCTTCCTTTCCCGTTTGCAAATACTGCAGGTGGGATAAGAACGAAATCGGCTCGCCGCGTTTCTTTGCTTCATGTAGAGTCAAGTTTTACTGTTTCAAATATCTAAATTTCATGATGGATCCTTAGAGTTAGCACAACAGACGATGCTGGGAACACAATCTTGACCTATAGAATGTTGCGAATGGCTTCTGGGGACTCAATTACTACTAAAAAAAACATATCATACGTGGGAATGTTCTTTATGTACCAGGTTCATCGGGACATTTCATCCAGGTTGAGAGATTTGGTTCATCAGTCGATATTGAACCACATATATTTCATTTGCTTCTCCAGTTATATTCACCATGGATCAGCTTCTTATCAATCTCTACACAATTTAATTCAACGGAATCAACACAGACCCTTGATCTGCAACCTGCCTTCATCTGGACCGCCCGATCATGGGTAAATTTTATATTTTGCAAGCTGATCCGATTCAATCCATCACGCAAATCTCATCTATAGACTACATTCGATCCCTCGATCAAATCTCAAATAACATACATACTATCCATCGTCATCCTGCTAAACTTTCACGAAACCCACATCCCGCAATTTCTGGGTTGCAGATTGTAGGAACTTGAACTGTATTATTATTAATCGCAATTTTTGGCATAATCATTGTACGCAACAATTTTAGGTCACTGTTAGTTATTTTTTATTATTTCTTGCACACTTTATAATCCAAAATCGAAACCCCAACAAAAACTCAATTATAAATGTCTTAACCTAAAATTTCAAAACTCAGTAGTAATATGCACTCTCCCAAGGTAAAAAACAAAGGTTGGCTTGCGAAAAGACAGAATATTTTTACCCTCTCAGCAGAAATACACAAATTTTTATTAGTAACTTGTAACTTCCGATTTTCGTGTTCCGCACCGTGGAAAGAGGAAGTCTAATTTGGTTGATATTAGCCATTTGGAGGATTTGGGTATAGATCTGAATAAATCGTGGGTATTTTTTTGTTCTTTAATTTCATATGGGCATCCTTGCTCATGTATTTTTTGTTTGGATTCAAATCAAATCCCCCAAAACTATATTCATTGGTAACAAGAATGAGCAATCCCTCTGAATAATGATTTAGGATGAGCAAACCCTTAGAATTTGTACAGAACATTCATGTTTGAATTCAGTAGTAGACTTAATGTATAAATACCTATGGCCAAACAAACTCGCTTATGACTTGAATATATAATTTCCTTATCTCTTCGACAACTCGAAAGGTCACTTGAACATACTGAAACATTATCACGTCATCATATTAATCGAAGAAGTGATTGTTACCCTCACCTGTTGTCAGCCATAGGTTATCTCATAGTGTGTAAACTTGACATGTGTCGCTTTATCGATGCCTTCTTATGATGGTATAAAGATATCCTTGTTGCCTAATCATTATATATATGAAATATCTTCCTTAATCATTAAAGCATTGTCAATATCACGTGCTCCAAAGACCAAATCTTTCAACTGCAACATATTTCACATCTTAGATTCTCCTCCCATTCCGGGATTTCATATCACCATTTAAGTGACCTTTCACGGTCTCTAAGAGATAATGGAATTATATACAGATCACATTAATTCCAAGTTATAGATATTTATTACATCACGAAAACCTCGAACTCATGATAGCATTTGTAATATTTAGTGAATAAATAGAGCCTCCTACTGAGGCAAATATCATTTGGACCTCATTTATGGTTTTTTATATGCACAAAAATTGGACTCTTGAGCGTCCTTACTTCTCCTCTCATGGCCGTTGAAGAAAAAATTGCCAACATGGTGATACCAAAGGCCGAAATGGGAAGAGATGGGAAGATAACTTGGGAGTTCTACTTTCGAAGAAGGGGCTATAGAAGAAAGGAAGTGCAAAAACATATGGAAATGGTTGCACTTTAGCTAGGAAAATGTATGGAAATTTAGCTAGCAAAACATATGGAAATGGGTGAGGATTGTAGCACAGATGAATGTCCAACACATCACTTTGTATCATTACGATTTGGTGTTTACTTCCTTTTTTGTATTATAAAAATAATGATTATTGACGCATTTTGTTATTTTTAAGCTTCTTCAACATTGTCATTGTGTATAAAACACTTTTGTCTAAGATGAATGAGCAAAATTCCAAAGAATGAGGGTAATAATCAGTTCTGTGATTAATATGATGACGTAATATATATGAAATATCTTGCTTGATCATTAAATCATTGTCAGTATCACCTGCTTCAAAGACCAATCTTTCAAATCCAATATATTTGACATCTCGGATTTTGCTCCCATTCTGAGCTTTCATATCACCATTTAAGTGACCTTTCGCATGCTGTAGGAGATAAGGAAATTATATACATATCACATTAATACCAAGTTATAGATATATACTACATCATGAAATTGCCGAAGTCATGATTACATTTGTAAGATTCAGTGAATAAATAGACCCTCCTATTGAGGAAAAATCATTTGGACCTCATTTATGATTTTTTATAAAACTGCACTCGTCAATGTCATTATTTCCACTCTCATGGCTACCAAAGAAAAAACTCACATCATGATGATATCAAAGCCCAGAATGGGAAGAGATGGGAAGATAAGTTCACACTGCTACTTCCAACGAAAGGTCTATAGTTTATGGAGAGACATGGGATTGGTGATGATTACAAATTTCATTGTATTTCTCTACTCGCTGCAACTTACATAAAGGGTTTCATTATTTGTTTACCCTTCTTCTCAATTGTTTTCCATCATGATGAATAATGAAATTGCAACAAATTTATTCTTCAGGATTTCCTAATATGCTACTATGCTATATATTTTTAAACATGATATCAAATGCTTTGCTATTTCTCACATATGGATATTTCTCTACACCGAAATACCCCAACTAAGCATCTTTCCATTCTAGCTCTTTTCAGCATCAAGTCTTTTACACTGCTAAAGCATTCTTTAGACTTGCAAGCTTTTCACCTTTACAACAATTGTAAAATTACCTACCAAAACCTCTTGAAAGGTTTATGTTTTAGTTGGTTCAACATTATCATTGTGTATAAATTGAGTGTCCGTTCATAAAAATAAGATGACCTTTCTCCTATTTAACAGATTTCCGATTTCCGAGTTTTGAGATTCCAAAACATATTTGCATTTAACATTTAGGTATTTTCAACTTTCGCTAATATTGTTCTTTGCAAATATATTTTTTTTCACTTTGCAAACAACGACACTGAACTATTTTAAATTGTTATAATCTCTTTCGTTATTTCGATATGCATTAAATAATTTATTTAAGCACAAAAAGTGAAAATAAAGCATGAAAATTGACATTTCAAATTTTGAAATTTCAGAAATAGAAACATTGGCATGTTTCTATTTGAACACATAGCATTTCTGATTATGTTGCAAAGTTCGATATTGGAATATAGTAGGTTCCTTATTGCAGAACATAAGACATAGATTTCTTAGTACCAAATTGTCAGAAATTGAAAAAGGAACATCGACATGTTTGTATTTGAACACATAGTATTTCTGTATATATTGCAAAACTATCAAAAAAGGGTTGTGACTTATATTGCTTATGTACCTTCATAATGTTGTAATACGCATCCTGAATTTACTTAAATTTTTTTTAAATGCATGTTTTTAAGAATTAAGTGCTCAACAAACATGTGTATAATCTCCACTTTTAAAATGTATTTTATGGCTCTTGGACTTTCATTTGCTATTTTGGACATTAGGGTATGGTAGCTTTGTGTTCAATTTTTTTTTTTTTTTTTTGCAGAAGCCAACATTCGTTTTTGAGTTTTGATGTGATAGCTGATTCACAAATTTTGAACTTCAACAATAAGTTATCCAATGCGACTGTTTCAAATCTTTTCTCCATAAAAATCATATTAAAATACATTTCTTGTACTGTTAAAAAACCGCAACTTATCCAACATTTGAACAACTTGACCTGTTCAGTATAGGAGTGTCTCAGTATATGATACATAAAGTGTAAAGGTAATTGATAATCAATTTATCAATTTACAGCATTTCGAAAAGTAAATTGATAAATTGATTATCAATTTACCTTTGCGGATTGCGGAAACTCTACGTTACAGAAAGATTAAGGTAAATGGTAAATTAATAATATAATATTAAATTAAATTGATAAATTGATTAATTGAACGATAGGTTTTATGCTTCAAACACCTCTAGAAGCCTGTTGCTTTGTGCAAACGAATAAATTGATGCCTCGAGTTTGTATCTCGGTGTATCACTTAATTTTCTAGGCACTCTTTGTCTCAATTATAAAAGGAATTGAAATTCAACAGGAAATGAAGTGACACACAACATAAATATTAAAATGCTAAATACGAACAATAATTTAAACAACACAAAATTCAAAAATACAATATAGGCAAGAAATAAGACCTTTCCTCATGGAAGAAAGAAGAAAATGGAAATAAATGACAACCTCTCTCACAGGTGAATAAAAAGAATGGAAATAAATGACAACCTCTCTCTAAATTTTATTAACTATCTCATTTTTATTTTGTGATTTTTGTTGTGGGAACACGCGACAAAAAATTTCGATATTTTGTCGTCCCGCATCTTGCAAAATGTGGGATGCGGAGATATTTTGTGTGCACGATTCAGACATCCCGCATCCCGCATGCTACAAATGGCGGATTCCGGGATGAAAATTTGACAAATTATAAACTTCAAGATCCCATAATCTGCATTGTAGGTTGCGGGATGTCCGACTCGCGTACATAGATAAAAGCCGACTCTGAAGGCAAATTGACTCTGAACATTTGGTGTGCCTTTGAACAAAATTGACAAGTTCTTCATAGTCAGCTGAGTAGTTTGATGCAAATATCGATGGTGATGCAAGACTGCATGGATCATGGTGTGACTCATATGTGGAAAACTAGGAATTATGAGGATTCCAAGCTCTCACATGTGTGTCAAAAATCTCTATGAGCATGAGAGAACCACTCTGGAGATTGATTATATGGCAATTGTTCAAAATTTGCAATAAACATTAAAATATAGATTAATACAGTATATATATTAATATTCATTTAGTTTTCTTAATACAGTATATAGACTAATATATAATCCACTATCCCGCAACCCGCACCCCGCAAATGCGGGATGTGGGGTACGGGATTACTAAATAATATTTCATTTACCACCCTCATCCTGCATCCCGCAATTTCCATTTCGGCAACGCGCAATCCCGCAAAATGCGGGTTGTGGGTTGAAGGAACACAAAATATAAATCCTAAATCAAACCACAAGACAAAAAGCCAAAAATTGAATACTGTTTTTGTGAAAGAAATTTATACGAAAATCAATCGTCGGTGACAGCGCAAGGATTCAACTGTTTTGAATGTGCATGTAAAACTCAGTCTACTATTTAGTCCTGTTTAGCCTAGTCTACGTTTTCAAAATAGTGTAATATAACTATGGACAGGTGGTATTCAATAATCTTCCATCGGTAATATAACTGTTTACAGGACCGCTCGTGTCCTGTTAATTTAAGGAAAACTTTAAAGTGTAAATGAAGCACACCAAAATCAATATGTGGTTACCTTCAGGTGTGTTTATATGCAATAAAGCAAAGGTGTTTGCCGTTTGTAGCTTCAGAGTTCCTTTCAAGCAAAAATGTATTGAATTTTGTATTGTTGAGAAAAAAAATGATGCAATACATAAACAACTAATAATATATAATCCACTATCCCGCAACTCGCACCCCGCGAATATGGGCTGCAGGATGCGGGGCATGGGATTACTAAATAATATTTCATTCACCACCCTCATCCCGCATCCCACATCCTACAATTGTAGGGCAGGTTGCGGGGTACAGGATTGCTAAATAATGTTTCATTCAACACCCTCATCCCGCAGCTCGCATCCCGCAATTTCCATTTCGGCAACGCGCAATCCCGTAAAATGAGGGTTGCAGGCTATGGGAACACAGAATATAAATCCTAAATCAAACCATAAGACAAAAAGCCAAAAATTGAATATTGTTTTTGTGAAATAAATTTATACGAAAATCAATCGTCGGTGACTGCGCAAGGATTCAACTGTTTTGAATGTGCTTGTAAAAATCCAGTCTACTATTTAGTCATGTTTAGCCCAGTCTACGTTTGCAAAATAGTGTAATATAACTATGGACCGGTGGTATTCTCTACTCTTCCATCAACAATATAACTATTTACAGGACTGCTCGTGTCCTGTAAATTTAAGGAAAACTGTAAAGTGTAAATGAAGCGCACCAAAATCAATATGTGGTTACCTTCAGGTGTGTTTATATGCAATAAAGAAAAGGCGTTTGCCGTTTGCAGCTTCAGAGTTCCTTTCAAGCAAAATGTATCGAATGTTTTATTGCTGAGAAAACAAATATGAGGCAATACATAAACAACTAATAATATATAATCCACTATCCCGCAACCCACACCCCGCAAATGTGGGCTGTGGGATGGGGGGTACGGGATTACTAAATAATATTTCATTCACCACCCTCATCCCGCAGCCCACATCTTGCAATTGCAGGGTGGGATGCGAGGTACGGGATTACTAAATAATATTTCATTCAACACCCTCATCCCGTAGCCTGCATCCTGCAATTTCCATTTCGGCAACGCTCAATCCTGCAAAATGCGGGTTGTGGGAACATAAAATAAAAATCCTAAATCAAACCACAAGACAAAAAAATGAAAATTGAATATTGTTTTTGTGAAATAAATTTATACGAAAATCAATCGTCGGTGACAGCGCAAGGATTCAACTGTTTTGAACGTGCATGTAAAACTCCAGTCTACAATTTAGTCATGTTTATCCTAGTCTACATTTTCAAAATAGTGTAATATAACTATGGACCGGTGGTATTCTCTACTCCTCCATCAGTAATATAACTGTTTACAGGACCGCTCGTGTCCTGTAAATTTAAGGAAAACTGTAAAGTGTAAATGAAGAGCACCAAAATCAATATGTGGTTACCTTCAGGTGTGTTTATATGGAATAAAGCAAAGGCGTTTGTCATTTGCAGCTTCATGGTTCCTTTCAAGAAAAAATGTATCGAATTTTGTATTTCCGAGAAAAAAAATGAGGCAATACATAAACAACTAATAATTAGACAAAGCATCAATTACAACAAAACAAAGCAAGGGTGTTTGACCATCTCATGGAACACCCTTGCTTAATTTGGTTGAACTAAAACAAACCAAGGATTATGTCATTCTCTTTCAGTCAAAGCAGCAATAACAACAAAACAAAGCAAGGGTGTTGGATCATCCCATAATTAGACTAAATGACGGTCGTAACACAAAGGACAACAGTGGTCTACGGGGCAGAAGTTCTCCTATCAAGATGGCAGAATCAGGCACCCAAATAAAATGCATTAGCTAAAAACCAATTCCAAAGAACGACTTGCAACTGCCAATCAGTCCATCAATCCATTCACATGCAGGAACGACCGTAACACAGAGGACACCAACGGTCTATGGGACAGAAGTTCGTGACTCAAGATTGCAGAATCGGGACCCGACTAAAACAGACAGGAAAAAAATTCTCATGATCAGCACAACACTTGTCCATGATCAATTAGCTAATTCGACATGACACATGTCGAACTGTGAATGGGCAGGGAGACGAGGAAGCTTTGATACTACATCTCCATAGGGAAAACACCTTTGGCATAAAAATTTCAATCATAATGGTTCAAATTAAGATGGCCATGTTCCCTTCTTCAAAAGTATTTATAATACATATAGGATTACTAAACAAATCAATACTACCATGGATGAATAATTCGGTTTCAATGGTGCACTCTTTGAAAATTAAAAGATTGATCTCACGGGAAAAAATGACGAGTCATGGTACATTTCATGCAAAGGGAGATCTATTCCACTTAAGGCTTTGAGTATGTCTTCATCCTTCATAAAGGATTCATCCAAAAAAGGGACCACGTATAAATTTAATATGTTGTAGCTCTAAGGTGGAGTAAATTATGTTTATGAGTGGATGAGAAAGATATTCGTTTTGACAAGTATCATTGTTAGTGTGGGAAAATGCACTTTATTGGATTCTTCCACAATGAACACCACCAACTCTAATGCTGAGTGATCTGGATTATATAGAGTGCAGAATGAGGGGAAAAATATAAATGGAGATACATAGATATATTGCAAAGAAAATAACAGTAAAAAAACTCAAACCAGTTAGAATGGTGGTAGATTACTTCTAAAGAAAGATGAGTTAGCTACACTTATTCATAAGAAGGGATTACAAGAGGCCAAAAGTGCCCTTTAATATAAAGTATGACTATGAAAAAACCGTAAATATCCAAAACCTTGACCCTAGGAAATGGTGTGGTGAAAGAAATATTGTGGGCCCTAAGGTGGCTTGTTGACATGTCAACTTCACATGGGAATAACTTCTACATACACACTCCATTTAGGTTATTTCTTCGACATTTACAATTTTGAACTCATGCTCTATGATTTTGGTAGGCCAAAAAATATGTGATTTCATGGCCCATGTCCACTGCAAAAAATGAAAAGGAAATACTCGAAAAAAGCATCGAAAGTTTGAGACCTAGAAAAAATAAAGTAAATTGCCTAGATGTGGAACCCTTAAAATTAGTGGAATAGGTACATGGACACTACTATCCACCTAGATCATTCATCCCCCTTAGGTAGCAATGGTTCCCATTGTGTCAATTTCTTCCATTAGTTGGGCAAAATTTTGTTGAAAGTGACTCCTTGTGAGCCACTTGCCCCAATGAAGAATCCACCCTTATTTTGGTGTCCATGATCTGATAAACTCTTTTTGGGTTGATGTAGTCAAGATTGAGTTTTCTAGGGGCCATGTGCCCAACCACATTTGGGGTGTCTAAGAGAGGTGGAAGATATGGTTGATGCAAGTCCACATTAAATACAAAGTGCAAGCGAAGGAAGGGGGGAATACTTAATTCAAAATCATTATCACACGTAGAATTGGTGATGATGTAAGGTACATACTAGAGTTGGTGGAGATTTCAGTGGGGTCCTACGAGGTTCTCTTCATATGAATGAAACCATGCATTATCTCTGAATAGAAAATTGTGTGGAACTCAATGCTAATAATGGCACTACTTATACTTGGTGTTGACGTTTTGGGAGATGCTATGAACTTGTTGTGACTACTTAATCAACCTTGGTTTTGATTATGGGAGGATGCTTCTTATGTATGTGCAATTGGTAGTGCTACACTAGTTGGGATAATGATCAAAACCCCAAGCGCACCTAAAAAGGGTTGTGGCCAATAGATTTATGAAGGGCTCTATTTAGATATGTTGAGCATAAGGAAGGATCTCATCCCATGTTCATGGATGTTTAAAGTTGCACATTCTCTATTCATAACCATCCTATTAATTACCTCTATTTTTCCATCATAGACCACATGTTGGACCAAAAAGTACTCAACAACCTACTTTCTCAATCTAAAATAATGGTCCCTGGGAGCCCAAAATGAACCCAAACATGCTCAAAGAAGATCTTAGCAATGACCTCTATTTTGATGATATTCTTATAGGGTGTTAAAATGGGCATCTTAGTGGTCAACGACCAAATACATACATTTGTTTCCATGGTTGGTTGAAGGAAATTTGGACATGTAGTCCATGGAGATGGTCTAGGGTAGGTAGAGGAGTGCACAAATGTTGCTTCTTCATGGTAGGTTTAGCGATGACATAAGTGGTGCATGATCTGATATACTAGAACGAATGTCATTTTATAGATTTTTCTAGTAGAAGTACATTTGAAACATTGCCACTATCTTCTCCATGATGAAATGCCCTACTATCCAACTATAATGTGCCTCTGAAATCAACTTCTCACACTTCTTGAAGGAACATAGAGGTTCCCAAATGGCATTAAATTTCATCTTGGAAATGAAAGTATGAGATGGGATTTCCTATTACTAGCATCTAATAGGTAACATCAAATTCAAAGTTACCATCATAAAATTGGGGCCACTTAGAGGTCTTATGTCCACAAGAGTTGAGCATGGTAGTCAACATCGCAACCAAAGGTTAGCTAAGGTAGTCCACAATGTGATTTGTGCCACCCTTCTTGTAATTGATGTTCAGGTGGAACTATTGCATATACATGGAGAAATTCTAATGGTATTCATTTTGTAACTTTCCCTATATTTGCATGGACTATAGGGGCTTGTGATTAGTGTGGATGATCATTTCGCTCCCAAGGAGGTAATGATTTTGTTGGTGACAAGAATGCATAGTGGAGTACATCTGCTTGTCATTGGTGGGTTACTTGTGAACCACATTAGAGAGTGTCTCATTGTGATAGGCCATTATATTCCCATACTAAGTGAGGAATATACTGACAAACATAATCACAACCATCTATCTCAATCTCAAAGGATTTTTACAAGTCTGGTAGGGTGAGTACTTGTTTCAAACAAAAGCAATGTCTCTATTGTGACTTAGACTTAATGAAATTGGATTTGGCCCCACTCTTGGTCACTTATCTTAGGGGCCAAATGATAAGAAAGAACCCAAACATGAACCTACAATAAAGGTGGCGAGGACTAAGAAATTGTGAATCTCTATTAGAGTTGTTAGGGGTAGTCTATCATGGATGACTTGTATAATGGGTAGATCCACATGCACACCATGTTCATCCATGATGTATCTCAAGCACTAAATTTTTTATTTCCAATTGAGCATTTCTCTAGATTGGCATACAACTTGTGTTGTAGAAAGGTGATAAGGATATGTTGAATGTAATACAATGTTCTACCAAAGTTTTACTAAAGACGAGGATATAATACAAGTATACAACTACAAAAGAATCTATGAATGGCCACAAGATATCATTCTTCATCCTCATGAACATTGTTGTAACAATGGTTAAACCAAAAGGCATGACCAACCACTCAAAAAGGCCTTGTTTATACTTGAAGGTTGTCTTCCATACATCATCTTTCTCAACGAGTACCTAGTCACTAGTTCGACTTAATTTCAATCTTACTGAAAAATTGAAACCCTTGAATATTATTAAGAAGATCATCAATCTGGGGGATTAGAAATTGATACTTTACTATGATTTTGTTAATACCTTTATAAACTCATGTCCCATCCTTATTCTAAACCAACAAAATTGGGATCCCGCAAAGCGAGGAACTTTTTTGAATATGACCCTTTTGTATGAGCTTCTGAATCTAATGTTCTATTTCTTCATTATTGAGAAGGGAGTGTATGTATACTAGGCCATTAGGAAAGGGATTTGTAAGTATCAAATTAGTTGAATGCTTGACTTAGTAGTGTAGAGGAACTCCTACAAGTGAAGCAAATATATCTATGTATTCTTTTACTATCTTGTTGACCTTATTTTGTTGTGGAGAGGGTCCCCATGCACAAGTTGTGGTGGCTGTAGTGATCTTTTTTTGACCTTTTGACTGAATTACGAAGAGGAAAAAGTTATTAGTATGAGAGATCACCTTCCTATAATGTTTTGTTGACATCAAAGAAGCTGATGTAGTTAGAACTACCTTTTATACCTTGTAGAGTTGACCTCTCAAAGTTGTTGATGTTTTGAGCACAATCGAAGATGCTTGAACTTTAAATTTTTTATCAAACAATTTAAACACTTATGAATTTCATAAATAAGCCACATATGAATAGTTATATCAGCCACATAAATAAGCTCCATAAATCAACCATGAGAAACAAGATATACCCTCGGAAAACCCTCGAAACACAGAGAATGAAAAACCCAACAATTATTTGAGTATGATAGATAGATTTGAAGAGGTTGTTTTACAACACCTAAGCATATTTCTTGATAAGAGATATCACCTGAACAGTAGAGAAGAGAGATCCAATGTAACTCTGCAAAAACAACTGTATGCAACTGTGTATTGAACTTTCCATATGCCTTGCATATTAATAACAAGACAAAACACCTAACATCTAGAATGTAGCGCATAGGAGGATCAATAAACAAATTGAGAGCACCACATAGTGCATTTACAAGGAGTAGCTAACTAGAAATCCCTCCATGAAAACATTAGCGCCCTTCGTTTCCTCAATTAGATTTAACTGAATGTTCATTGTCTTAAATTGAAAGTGAATTGTCTTGAACTGAATGTTAATTGACTTGAACTGAATGATAACTGAATTGAACTGAATGTTAATTGAATTGAATTGGATGTTAACTGAATTGAACTGAATGTTAACTAACTTGAACTGAATGATAACTTGAAATGAATGTTAACTGACTTGAACAAAATGTTAACTACTTGAACTAAATGTTAACTGGATTGAATTGAATGATAAATTACTTGAACTAAATGTTAATTGAATTGAAATAAATGTTAATCACTTAGTCAACATGCTAACTTAAGTGTCATTAGTGCTTTACTCTTAGTGTCATCCATGCACAATTTGTATTATCAACTTTTGAATGGATCTCTTTAGTTAATTGATGAACACTAAGCTCTTATTTACTTAACTGATTACATTCATTAATAGTTCAACTAATGCTTTGAATGAGGCATTGATTGAGGCATTCATATTTTACTAAAGCTTTATAGCTTGATTTCACTTAGATATTTGCATGGGAAATCGAAATTCTCTTTCTTTATAGTTTATCTCATTATCAGTAAATAATTAATGCATGGTCCATATATGTATTATTTATCCATCTTATTGTATCATATGTAGAATAATTATTCCATACATACTGGTGATCATATATATTACCCCATTCCATATAGTCATATTCTAAAGTAATTCACTCTAGGGGTAGCTAAGCCCTGAAGGAGACTTATAGCACTCAGTGACCATGACTACCAATATATCACATAGTATAACCACATGACTTGATACAACACAAGTCCATATCCATAATTATAGATCCATTCTCATAGAGTACCATCTATGAGAATCATTGATTTGATACCCATGACTTGATATCCATAAGTCTAGATTTGATACAACATAAGTCCACAGTATTGGTACAACACAAAACTCCAATATTGATACAACATAAGATTCCAATATTGATACAACACAAAATCACAGTACATGAATCCCACCTCAATACATGAGGACACAGTTAGGACTTGATACAACACAATGTCCTGGCTTGATACCACACAAGTCCCTAACTTGATACAACAAAAGTATCAGAGAATGACTCCTAATGTTGTACAATCAATACTCCCTCTCATCGAGGGATACATTCTCTACTTGAACATGAATTTCTTGCCATACCAATCTTATCTTGGAAGTATCTCAACTTCGTCACTGATAGCGGTTTGTCCACAAATTTGCAATCTGCTCGTCAATAACTATGTATTGAAATTTCATTTTACATGACCATGACTTTGATGAAGTAAAACTTCATATAAATGTATTTTATCATAACACACATAGGGTTTTTCAGAAAGATTGAATATTAACACCTAATAATTGTAGGCTCAAGTCTTTCACCCTAGTAGGTAGCTTCCCAAGCTACACTACTCCTCAGCAAGTAGTACTATCTGCAAAATGCATTTAGCTTTTGTAGTACTTACCGTAATACCAAGCAATATAATAGGTCTACTATGTATCAAAGTACATTAAATAATCTATTCTAATGAACCCCAAAGGTACTCAAACATATGCTTATCCACAAGCATACAATATACAATAGGTATGCTAGGTACTTTAAGAGACCAACCAAATACTTATTCAAAGTAGCATCATCTAGATTTGATCCTAAATGTAGTTTCTTAAACTAGAAACTATGGATTTCATATCCATCATATGCAACACATTAAATGCGTAATATCACGTAGAAAGAAAATATTATATTTTCTTTCAATTTTCAACATTTGCTTACTTCAAGAATCTTCTACCATCTGAAGCAGTTCTTAGTGAGCTTTCCAATCTCAACGATGTTCTTCAAGGCCTGATCTCTTTCATAGTGATTTTGTTAGAAAAACAAGATCGAAGAGAAATAACAATAAACAATAAACAAGATGCAAATATTATAACCACATTACAAGAGAGACACAAATATAATGTGGTTCACCCAAGATGGGCTACGTCGACACAAAAATTTCCAGTCCTTTATTATTATACCATCCAACAAAATGAAGAGATACAACCTACAACAACGCTGGTGCACTTCCTCTTCACTCTCTCACAGTCTCTGTCACACAATCACATAGATTGTGTTACGATGCTACAATACAATGCTCAACTGTATTACAATGCCTTACTTTTATAAAGGGAATCCCATGGGAAAATACCGCATGATGCCCAAAATCAAGGCCCCATAAATCACCCATTATTGACCAAGTCATGACTATGAAATTACAACATTTTACAAGTCATTTTTTCCTAAATTTTCACTACGGGGGCACTTCCAGGGGGGAGATCCCAAAATCATCGCACCCCTTGGACCTCCCTGGAAACTATAGATGGGGGGGAATCCCCCCACATCCCCCATTAGGTGTTGGGATCCAAACACGGCTGAAATAACATTTCTGAATGAGGAAGATCAGGCTCCACAACCAACAATATACCACTTGGAGACTGATCACAACAACTCTACCTCTGCTACACTTGTTGGACTATGCTATGAACCTTGGACATGGAAAATTTCTCATCTTCACCTTCATGCTTGAAGGACAACAAAAACCGAGCAGGAACTTAGTTTTTATCTGGTTACTACCTTTGTCAACATGTCTATAGGATTCTGTCTAGTATGTATCTTTTCGAACTTTAACAGTTCATCTTCTAGAAAAAAATCTTATGAACTGGTACTTGAGTTGTATATGTTTAGTATTCGAATGGAAGGCAGAGTTCTTTGCAAGATGAATGTCATTCTGGATGTCACTATACAACTTACTATTATTGTTCTTCTTAGCCAATTCCTCCATGAACCTCTGCAACCAAATCATCTCTTTTCTAGCCGTTGTAGCAGCAACATACCCTGCTTCCATTGTTGAAAGTGCAGAAACCTTTTGTTGTTTAGAAATTCAAATTACTGTTGTTCCACCTACAATAAAAAAATACCATTTAGTGCTCCTCTTGTTGCCTTTATCACCTGCCATATCTACATCAACATATCCCTACATATCCCTATAGAACAATGTCCGAACCTCCAAAACATAATGCATGAGAAGTGGTACCTCTCAAATATCCAAGAATAGATTGTATTGCTTTCCAATGCTTTTTACTTAGATTGTTCATACACCTGCTCACAACTCCCACTGAATGTGCAATATTTGGTCTTGCACACACCATGGCATATATCAAATTGCCAACTGTTGATGAATAAGGAACCTTGGACATGTATTCTATCTCTTCCTGTGTCTTGGGACACATCTCCTTACTTAGTTTGAAATGGATGGACAAAGGTGTATCTAATTGTTTTTGCATTCTTCATTCTAAACCTCTCCAACACCTTTTCTATGTACTCACTCTGAGACAATGCCAATTTGTGATTTTTCTTGTCTCTTTTTATTCTCATGCCAAGGATTTGCTTTGTAGCGCCCAAATCCTTCATTGCAAAATATTTATCTAGTTTCCTTTTGAACAAATTTATATCTTGCATTTTAGACCCTGCAACAAGTATGTCATCCACATACAATAACAAGATAATATATCTTCCATTATATAGCCTCTTGAAATAAACACAGTGGTTAGAATGGCATCTACCATAACCCTATTCTGTCATAAACTTATCAAATTTTAAATACCACTGCCTTGGAGCTTGCTTTAGGCCATACAAAATATTCTTCAACCTATAAACCAAATTCTCCTTCCCTTTGACCTCATACCCCTGTGGTTGCTGCATATAAATATCTTCCTTCAAATACCCATGGAGAAGGTTGTTTTTACTGTGGAAATTGAACCCAAGTGATAGAACAATTGCACTCACAAAATTGCTAATCAAACATGCAAATTTACACACAGAGGAGACTGAAATTGGAGCATAACACTAATCTGTATTGAAAAGTGTACAATATCCAACCTTGTGAAGTCATAGGCTACTGCAATATATAATTACATGAGAGATTCGAATGCATAAGGATGCTATTCGAAATAGTCAAAAAGTAGGCTTACTAAATCTAGTCAAATCCCCCATAGGTGCATAAAGCAGTTTCCAAATCCACTTAGAGGCTCATGAATTGGAAATGCCAAGCAGGAAAGCTATTAAGGGATGGAAAGACAACTCATACATGCTTTTATTAGGAGAAAAGAATGGAGGATGACGAGGGAAAAAAACAACTCAACTACACCTAGTCTTACTTTCCCTTTTGCCATAAATCTCAATAAAGCAGGCAACTTAGCAAAAAAAGAAGATATGCACTAGGGAGGATCTGGAATAAAGCAGACATGCTAAATATGGTTTCCGGGAGGTTTCCCAAGTGCTCCATGACTCAGTTTTAGCAAGTTTGACTTCTATGGCATGTGGAATATTGGAAACTAGGAAAATAAGACAAAAATGGATTAATTAATGTCTAAGGTAGGTAACTATGGGTTGATTATTCTAAAACCCCCCCTTAAGCCTGAATTTATGAGTAAATATCAGAAAAATATAGGGCCTAGCAACAAGGCTTAGTCACCCTTTACATACTACATGTCCATTTAACTAAGGAAAGAGGCAAAAACCAATTGGAAAAATCCTCCCTTAAACATGGACAGTAAAACAAAATTTGAGAATCTTGTCATCAATCATGCTTCATAGCATGATCAAAAATTCCCAGCAGTGATTTAAGATTGCCGAATGTCTTCTCACAAAAAACTTTGGTGAAGATGTTGTTGAAATATTGTAACTTCGAAGAATATTCTTTATGTATCTTTTGTGGTCCCCGATGGTCCAACTGGGAGAACCATTTGTATTTCATTGTACCTCGATGCTCCTAATCAGAAGAACTAATAAGAGTCATGAGGTAGTACCCTCAAATTGTAAATG
>LPNX010020220.1:515133-637965 GCA_001517045.1 Pseudotsuga menziesii | reverse complement strand
TCGGTTGTCGAGAATGTGGTGGGATTTTATCATCCCTGGACTTTAAGTCCAAAAGTGATCCAAAGACTTTTTGTCTTTGAGTTGTGGATTGCAGGTTGTTGCTGCTGCTGATGATGCCGTACTGATCGAAAGATCAGAGTATGATGATGATGACGTACTGATCGAAAGATCAGAGTATGATGATGATAACATACTGATCGAAAGATCAGATGATGATGACGTACTGATCTAAAAGATCAGAGTATGATGATGACGCACTATGATGATGATGTTTCTGATCGAAAGATCAGAGTATGATGATGATGTTTCTGATCGAAAGATGAGAGTATGATGATGATGTTTCTGATTGAAAGATCAGAGTATGTTGATGATGTTTCTGATCGAAAGATCAGAGTATGATGATGATGTTTCTATGTTGATGATGTTTCTGATCGAAAGATCAGAATGTGATGATGATTATGATCGACAGATCAAAATATGATGATGATGATGTTGCTACTGATCGAGAGGTCAAAGTACTGAAGATGTTGCTGTTGATCGAAAGGTCAAGGTGCTGAAGATGTTGTTGTTGATCGAAAATTCAAAATGCTGAAGATGTTGCTGATCAAAAGGACAAAATGCTGAAGATGTTGTTGCTGATCGAAAAATCAAAGTGCTGAAGATGTTGTTGATCGAAAGTTCAAAATGCTGAAGATGTTGTTGCTGATCGGACAGTCAAAGTGCTAAAGATGTTGCTGATCGAAAGATCCAAGTGCTGAAGATGTAGTTGCTAATTAAAATATCAAAATGCTGAAGATGTTGTTGATCAAAGACTGAAGATGTTGCTGATGATGAATATTGAAGATTGAAGATGAAGACTACATGATGTTGAAAAGCTTCCAATGATTTATAGATGTGTTACCCTGCTGATGTTGATGATGTCCCCCATCTCTGCTCTTGTTGTTGTTGATGTAGAATACCCTTCTCGTTAAGGGGGAGTGTTGAAATATTGTAACTTCGAAGAATATTCTTTATGTATCTTTTGTGGTCCCCGATGGTCCAACCGGGACAACCATTTGTATTTCATTGTACCCCGATGCTCCTAATCGAAAGAACTAATAAGAGTCATGAGGTAGTCCCCTCAAATTGTAAAGGTGGGTCATCAGCACCCCAGTGTGGTTACTTGAGCCTACATGAGTTAACTTAAGCCGACATGTTAATTGAGTAAACTTTAAATGAATGGATGAATATAAATAGAGGTGTAGTGCTCCTCACTTGAGACACACACTCACTTGGAATAGCGCACTTGTGGAGGAGAGGAGTTGCTGGAGAAGGAGGAGAATCAGGTTTTTGATCTCCTTGTTGGTTTTACCTTTTTCCCTTTTTGGGGCATCTATATTGAGGAAGATTTTGCTGGGTTTTTCCCTTTAGGGTTTTCCCAGGATAAATCTGTGTTGTTCTTGTGATACTGTTTCTTTCAGTGATCCTGTTTTATATGCTTTTATTATGAAAAATGAAATGATATACTGATGTCTTAGTTAAGCATATGAAAATTTAACAGATGTCTGTTGCTTGTTCTGAAGATGCACAGAAGAGTAGGTGAATGGTGCCATCATGCACAAGTTGTCTGATGTAGTGCATATGTATCTCAATGTGTTTAGTTCTTTGTCTCTGAAATGGATCATTGCAGATTCAAATGGTGCTCTGATTATCATAATAGATAATAGTTGAAAACTATGATTCGAAGCCACACTCACCAAGTATCCCCTGCAACCATAAGTATTGAGTTGCTGTATTTACAACTCCTCTATACTCTGCTTCTGTAGATGAGAGTGATATGGCACTCTGTTTCTTGCTTGACCAGCTAATTGGTCCTTCAGCAAGCATGAACACATATCCTGATGTTGAATTTCGATCCGTGTTGTCACCTACCCAATCACTATCAGTAAACCCAATCAAATCAATATCAGATTTAGCTTTGTAGAAGATCCCATGAGTTCTTATTCCCCGAACAAAGTTAAGGATCCTTTTGGCTGCTCTCCAATGGATCTCATGAGGCTGATCCATGTACCTTGAAGCCACACTTAATACATGAGAAATATCAGGTCAAGTGTGTGTAAGGTAAAGCAAACACCCAATCAACTGCCTATATAGTGTATTATTTACCATAGGAGAAGAACCTACTTCTTTAAGCTTAACTCCTGAAAGGAAGGGAGTCTTGCTTGGATTGTAATATTTCATGTTGAACTTGTTCAGAAAATATAAATAATTCTTGGAATGATGTACTTTTATTCCATTTTGGGATTGAGCAATTTCGAGACCCAAGAATTGGCACAACAACCTCAAATCAGTCATAGAAAATGCATGGTTCATTGCATCCTTCAAGGAGGCAATCTCTTTATTTGAACTTCCTGTAATCATAAGGTCATCCACATACAAGACAATAATCATCAAAGAACCATGCATCATCTTCAAATAAACATTAGTATCAAACTTGCATCGAACAAAACTCAATGACAACAAAAAGCCATTAATCTTGGCATACCAAGCCCTGGGGGCTTGCTTGAGCCCATACAATGATTTCTTTAACCTGCACACAAAAGATGGATTAGAAACAAACCCTTGAGCCTACTGCATGTAAATCTTTTCAGTAAGATCTCCATTTAGGAAATCACACTTCACATCCATGTGATGTACCTCCCACTGCTTCGAAGCTGCAATGGCTAAGGCTAGCCTTATGGAGTCCATATTGGCCACTAGTGCAAAGGTTTCATTGTAGTCAATACCATGTACCTATGAGTAGCCCTTGGATACCAATCTTGCCTTATATTTCAAAGGTGAACCATCAGTAGCAAACTTAGTTTTGAAAATCCACTTACATTGAACTAGCTTCCTCCTTGGGGGAAGATCAACCAGTTCCCAAGTGTTGTTCTTCTGGAGTAAGCTGAATTCTTCTTTCATGGCTGTTTGCCATCTTGGATCATGTGCTGCATCTTCATATGTCTATGGGTCTGATTCAACCATCAGACATCACTTCTCTGCAAAAAAAGGGTCTTTCATACATAGAGCACTCTCAAACTGAGATCTAGTCCTCTTAGGATTACTAGGATTTCCAGCTAGTTCCCCACCTGCATGAATGGTCTTTGCTGCCCATTTTGGCCTTGTAGGAATGTTAGGATCTGCAATTAAATCATCATTGTCAGACATATTAGAATCAACAAACTCATTTGTCTCTTTGCTTACATTCAATGGTTTTGGTGGTGAAGAAGACTCTCCAACTGCTGCTAAAGGCTCTTCTTGGAATTGAACACTCATTTCAATGAAGGCTTTGTTTGTGCTCAAGTTGATCAGCTTGTACCCTTTTGAATCTTTAGAATACCCAAAAAATAGGCATTCTTGACTTTGGGGCTGTGTTGACGGGCGTATTTGATTATGCCCGCAACGGGGGAAAACGACCCAGTCCGGGATCCTTAGGACAGGTTCCAAGCTGTTTCAAGTAGTCGTTCCCAACAGGTTTAGAGGCTCTGTTGGCCTGAGATCCTAAGAGACTAATTAGTGCTACTGATTAGTGGGTGTTAATCTTATGATCACAAAAACTCGGATTTAAACTACTGTTATGTGAGATTACTATAAACAACTTGTAGTTATATATATACAGCACAATTCATGAACAAAAGCTATATATTACAATTACTGTTAATGATATATACAAATACACAGTAATTACACGAAGAAATAAATTAAAGATGTTTTTGACAGAAAGTATGTAATCAGACTAACAATTTTAGTACCATGCAGGAAATGAGAATTAAATAAATCCTAAGTTCTAATCTAACACCTATCCCGATCGGGAGCACGATTTAACTAAATCTGAATCTCAACAAATACTGGTAAATGCATTGTATGATAATATTTGCAGAATATTAAAGAAATTCAACCATTGCAAATTTATACAAGCATCATTCCATATAATGTAACAATAATAACAATTATTAATTGCAGAATATGTTATACCAGCAGAGTTAAAAACAAGAACAGTCGATACTTAATAGATTATATTCGCACAATCCATCAAAGGAGATTAAAACAAACATCATAATATAGGAACAGCAAATACCAAAAACTGAAAGATATTATAAATCACATAAAAGTTTTAAAACTGCAAACGTGAATCAAACATCACTAGCCCAGAACATTGTGACAACTGACAGGTAACTGCCTAGCAGCCCAAACAGTACGAACCAGCAGTTCAGTATTTGCATCCCCAAAGTATCAACCCCCAGGCTCCAGCTCTTGGTCTGCTCTTCAAACAATGAAAAAGAAATTCTTCAATGCTGTAGATCCATCCCAAAATAATCCTGACAACAGCGATCAGATCTGAAAGAGAAGTCTCTCAGCTCCAGCCTCTCCTCCTTACAATCAAATTCTTTTGAGTTTAAATAACCAGGATCAGAAGAAAACAAAACAAATTCAGCTCTGCAACAGGCGAATTCCTGGAAACAAACATTTCGTTGCCGGCCGCAACTGCCAAAATCGCGTTCAGAGAACCCTAAAAATATCCTGAAATCCATCATTTTTTGGCGAAATCCTCCCGAATTTAGCTAAATGGGTCTGTTCTGAAGAAAACCCATGTGCCATATTTTTAAGATTCGCCTCCATTTGCTCACAATAAATCTCACAAAATCGCCTGTTATTAAGCTACGCAATTTCGGCGACTTGCACAATCCTGGCATTAAACTGAACTGCTGCTCCCTTTAACTTTGAGCTTGGGTGATTTGAAAATCAATTGAGATCTATAATCCCCAAATATCTGCGTCCAATCTTAACATCAAAACCAATACATTAATAAATAACCAAAATCATAAACGAAATTCAAAAACAGGAATGAAATGAAACATAAAATCATGTGATCAATTATTAAAGTCAGCCACATTTATTTATTTTCAAACTCGATCTTTAAGCTCTCACTACCACTTCACAGATTTGCTTGTTTATTTTTTACCATATTCTCTGCAGCATATTTTTAGAGTTATTATGTGATAAAAACCACAGTGTTCTTATCCTTCACAATTTCTCGAATGAAGACAGCTAATACATGAGACTACAAACTAATTCAACAATTATTATTATTAGCTGTTTACACATTAACGATCAGCAGAGAAACGAGGTGTTTGCAATCATTCCTTTGCTGTCAGTCATGATATGCAACCCAAGAAATAATCTCATTGCACCCTCACAGTTCAGCACCCTCTAATTCATTTAATGAAAGTTTCTTTTATTTGCAAAAATTCAAAATTGATCTGGTCACATGTCCTCGCCATCAATTAAAATATAGTAATGTGGTAACAATACTTTGGAAATTGTCATAATGTCCATCCACATATGGGGATTTATGAAAACAAGATATAGCATTTATTGCAAAAGTGCTGAAAGCTTCACTATCATAAATCTCCTTTCAATACAAACATTTTAATCCATGAAATAATACTCTTTTGATTGTCATTTCGTATGGAAAACATCCAATAATATTCATGGTTATTTGTCTTTCGCCAATATGTAGAAATGTTCATCAATATTACCAATACTAAGAATGTTTATATTGTTTGGACTTATGCATATTCCAAAAGATGTAACTCTCAAAGACATCCAAGTATCCATCCTTGACCTTTTGAACAAAATGCATTCACATCTTACTGAATAATAGTTTTAACCTCGACCTCTACATGCAATAAAGATGACGTATGAGAACCATAAGGAACAAAAACCTTGAAAATATAATGTGAATGAATTTTGATAAGATGGCAAAAGTATAATAATCAACTTTTCAATTCCAAAACCTTAGCAATATTTATGATAAAATCACATCAAATAATCAACATTTGGATAAGATTTCAAGAGTAGGTTATGATAAATCCTGAACATTTATCCCTTGATTCTCAATGTAAATCCTACTCATAAAAATTTCAAAGAAGTGATTTTGTTAATTAATTCCTAGTTCGCAAAGGTTTCTTTTAAAAACTTTGAATTTCATGTTTCAGTAGCTTCTGGAATATCATCATTTCAGTAGTTATCAATTCTTCACTTTTACTATATGAAATTCAAACATTTCATCAAAACAAAACACAATTTTATTCGATGAAATAATGGTTTTTAAAGGCTGTTGGGTAGGGGCACAACAGGCTGCAAAGCCTTTCTCTTTTAAGTTGGAATTCTAGCCCAAGCCTTTGAGCCAAAAATCCTGAAATGGGTCACATCTAGCTTGTGCCCACTCCAAGCTTCGAAAGGAGTCATACCATCAAGCTGTTTATGAGGCACCCTATTCTATATATAGGATCCATAGTTTATAGCCTCAGCCCAAAAATTTGGTGGCAAATTCTTAGCCTCCATCATACAGGTTGCCATCTCCTTTAGTGATCTGTTCTTTCTCTTAGCAACACCAATTTGTTGTGGTGTGTAAGGGATTGAATGCTTCATCCGAATACCTGCATCTTCACAATATTGAATGAAATCAGAATTGACATACTCACCAGCATTGTCATATATGAGGATCTTGAGTCTCCTCCCAAACTGGTTTTCAACCAAGGCCTTAAATACTTTGAAGAGGCCAAAAACTTCAGACTTATGCTTCCGGAAGTAAACCCAACAATACCTGGAAAAGTCATATGTGAAGGTCAATGCATATTTGTCTTGAATCATTGACATATGAGGAAATGGACCAACAACATCACTGTGGATCAACTCAAGAGGAGCAAAGTTTCTCTCATGACTAGCTCTCTCAAATTTATGCTCTGGGTGTTTTCCTAGGATACAACCTTGACAGAATCCCTTGGAAAACTTAATCTTTGGTAACCCTACGACCATTTCTTTTTCACTTAGATCAGAAAGATACTTATAGTTAAGATGGCCAAATATTTCATGCCAAATCTTGCTTGCCTCATTAGCATGAATCAAAAGAGCGGAGGGGTTTGAGTAGGGTAGAAAATGTGAAAACATGTATACCTTTGAAGTGTGATGTACAAATCCTTTTGCAATGAATTTACCATTCAAGATGTTCGTAATCTCAACATCATCAGGGGAGAATATGACTTTCTTTGGATACCCTGTGTGGGTCATCTGATACACTGACAAGAGGTTAGAGGAAAGACCTGGAACATACAATACATTACTGAACTTACCATGGTCAAGATCAATCCTTCCTTTCCCCAAACTGTCAGTGAGAGAGTCATCTCCCAGCACTATTGGTGGACCTTTCAACATGTCAAGAGAGTAGAATGCCTCCTTGGTCGAAACCATATGTCTTGAAGCTCCAGAGACTATGATGAAGCTAGGTGAGCTTGATGTGTCAACAACCAAAGCATGTACTCTCTCTCTGTCCTTTGAATTTGATCCTCCTTCCCTCTTCTTTGAGAAATCAGGAAGGGAGATGTTATTCTTATCCAGGATTTTGGTCAACATGTCAATTTGTTTCTTCATGCAGGAGCTTTCAGGATGATAGCCCTTACTGCAATATGTGCACTTGCTCGTTTCTCCTTTGTTCTTATTCTTTTGGAAGTTCTTCTTGGAGCCTTGGGGCTCCTCTTGAGACTTGTTATTGTCTCTCTTTTGCTCAGGTGGCTTCTTAGCTTTCTTCTTGCCTTTTGAATTCACCCTCGAATATCCAGCAACCAAAGCTTGGTCTTTGGAAGGTTTGATGGTACTCATCATCACCAGTTTATCTTGTTCTTGTGTGAGGGATTCCATGAACTCTGCAAGCTTAGGCATCTTCCATGCTCGAGCTGTCAACTTGGTGGCATGGAAGGTCAAAACAAACACTGAATAGTCAGGGCCAAGCTTCGAGAGTATGGCCAAAACTATTTTCTCTTCCTTCTTTTCAGTTCCACACTATTTTAGCTGTGAAACAGGGGCTTTAAACTTGGAAGAGTAGAGTTGCAGGGATACAAAGCTGCTAGGACTCAAAGAGATCAATTCATTCTTGATTTGATGTCCTTTCATCTCATCTATCTTACCAAAAATCTCTACAATATTCTCCCACACTTCATTAGGTGATGTCAATCCATCAAGATGGAAGAGGAGGTCTCTTGATATGCTCAGACACAAAAGACCATAGGCCTCATCCCTCCTGTTGTGCCATTTAATTTTCTTTGCAGCTACATTGGGATCTACCTCAGTTGCCATAGTAACCTTGTAGAGACATTTCACTCTCAACAGTATCTCCATCTTTGCTTTCCATTAAAAGAAATTAAACGGAGTCAAGATGATCTTCTGAGATTGATCCATAGCTCAGAAACTGTCCCTTCAGTCAGTAGAATATGCTCCCAGTCAGATTTTGAACCTGCAATAGCAATATGGAAGGAGAGAAATTGATCTACAAAGGCTTTGATACCATGTGGAAATTGAACCGAAGTGATAGAACAATTGCACTCACAAAATTGCTAATCAAACATGCAAATTTACACACAAAGGAGACTGAAATTGGAGCATAACACTAATCTGTATTGAATAAGTGTAAAATAGACAAACTTGTGAAGTCATAGGCTGGTGTAATATATAATTACAAGAGATATTTGAATGCATAAGGATGCCATTCGAAATAGTAAAAAAGTAGGCTTACTAAATCTAGTCAAATCCCCCATAGGTGCATAAAGCAGTTTCCAAATCCACTTAGAGGCTTGCGAATTGGAAAAGTCAAGTAGAAAAGCTAATAAGGGATGTAAATACGACTCATACATGCTTTTATTAGGATAAAAGAATGGAGGATGATGAGGGCAAAAAACAAGTCAACTACACCTAGTCTTACTTTCCCTTTTGCCATAAATCTCAATAAAGCAGGCAACTTAGCAAAAAAAGTAGATATGCGCTAGGGAGTATATGGAATAAAGAAAACATACTAAATATGGTTTCCAGGAGGTTTCCCAAGTGCTCCATGACTCATTTTTAGCAAGTTTGACTTCTATGGCATGTGGAAGACAACTTGCATAGAGTGGAATATTGGAAACTGGGCAAATAAGACAAAAATGGATTAATTAATGTCTAAGGTAGGTAACTATGGGTTGATTATTCTAATATTTACATCTAACTGTTGAAGATTCAAATCTTCTACCACCACTAAACTTAAAATAGTTCTAATTGAGGTCATTTTAACAACAAGAGAAAACATTTCATTAAAATCTATACCTTTCTTTTATGTAAACCCATTTACCACAAGTTTAGCCTTGTATTGCTTATTTCCTCCTTCTTCTTCCTTCAACCTATAACCCAATTTATTCTGCAATGCTCTTTTTTCTGCAGGCGACTCAACCAAATCCCATGTTTGGTTTCTTACCAATGAGTCCATCTCCTCATTCATGCCTTGCTCCCACTTCTTTCTAGTTTCTATGTACATTTCCTCTTCATAACATTCTGGTTCACCAAAATCAGTCATCAATAAATAATACTGTGAAGGAGAGAATCTTTCAGGGGGTCTACTTAACCTGGTATATTTTCTTACATCTACAGGAGTTTGAGGTGCCTGCTACTGCTCTTGATTTTCTGCTACCTTTGGAACCTCATTTTCTTTGATTTCATCAAGCATTGTGTACTCTGTGTTTTTCTTTTCGTCTTTCTTTCCCTACAACTAATCTTTGTACATAATATTTTCATTGAATACTACATCTCTACTCCTAATGATTTTGTGATTTTTATAATCCCATAAGCGATAACCAAAATCATCAACCTTGTATCCAATAAAGGTGCATTTCTTGGATTTAGCCTCAAGATTTGTTCTATTTTATTTATCAATATGGACAAATGCTTCACAACCAAAAGTTCTAAGAAATGGGTGCGTTACCTTTTTACCTAGCCATGCCTCGTCTGGAATCCCACCATCCAAAGCACTTGAAGGCCCTCTGTTTATTAAATAAACAACATTATCTACAACATCATCCCAAAACTGTAAGGGAAACCCTGCATGCAATCACATACACCTTGCATGCTCCATGATCGTTCTGTTCATCCTTTCTGACACACCATTTTCTTGTGGTGTTCCAGGGTCTATCTTTTCTCTGTGAATCCCATTGTATGAACAACAACTATCAAACTCCTTGCTGCAGTATTCACCTCCACTATCAGATTTGATACATTTCAACTTTTTTCCTGTCTCATTCTCAACCAAAGATTTCTACTTTTTAAAAGTAGCAAACACATCATATTTTTGTCTAATGCAATAAACCCAAGTTTTTCTAGTTACATCATCAATAAAAGTAACATAATAACGAGAGACACCATGAAATTGTACCTGAGTCAGTCCCCATACATCTATATGTACAAGGTCTAAATTTTCACTCTTCTTTTGTTTCCCAACCCTGAGAAAAATGACACTCTTTGGTTTTCCATAAACACAGTTCTCACTGAATTCCAAACTTACCTACTTTAGATTGGAAGCAATTTCCTTGAGTGGAGAATATGCATCCCTTTCTCACTCATGTGGCCAAGTCTATGATGCCACAACACTGCACCTATTTCTGTGGAATCTACATAGATAGAATAATCAATATTATGAGGACATAAATACAACGTACCTATCCTATCTCCTTTTGTTATTACCAGTGCTCCTTTAGTGATCTTCCACCACGTTTTCCCAAATGTAGACAAACAACTGCTATCTCCCAACTTCCCTGTTGAGATCATATTTCTTTTCATAACATGAATATGCCTTACATCTTTTAGAATCCATTCATTTCCATTATTTAACTTAATATGTACCTTACCCATCCCAACAATTTTACATGCTTCATCATCCCCCAATAAAACATATCCAAAATCACCTAGAACATAATCATGAAAGAATTTCCTATGGGGTGTAGTATGATATGAATCCCCTGAATCTACTACCCCATAATCACTAGTATTATCTAATGCAAGAATCAAAGCATCTTGTAACACATCACCTTCTACATTTGCTTCCCGAGTAGTCGCTTGCTGCCCATATCCTTTCTTCTTTGGAACTTTGCGGTCTTTCTTCATATCTCCTCTCTTACCATAGTTACAGTACTCTAGCTTTCCAAGTCTATACTTGGATCTACCCTTTCTATACTTTCTGCGATTACCCAGGATCCTTACTCTCTCTCTTTGTCTTCCTCTTCTCTACACGGTCAATGCATTACCTGATGTCTAACCTGTTCTTTTTCTTCGCATTTCCTCGCTAAGAATAACACCTACAACATCATCAAATTTCAAATTATCTGAACTAGGGACAAAGTTACTTACAACCATGACCAAGTTGTTCCAGCTTTCTAGCAATAAGCACAATATTAGAATATTCCTAACCTCATCATCAAAGTTCACTTTTACAAAACTTAGCTGACTAGTAATCATATTAAATTAATTTAAATGGTCAGCAACAAATCCACCTTTTTACATCTTCATATTAAATAAACGCTTCATTAAAATTACCTTGTTGGAAGTCGAGGTTTTTTCATAGAGCTTAGCCAATGCACTCATCACGCCCTCTGTTGTCTTTTCTTTAAAGATATTGAAATCTATTGATGAAGCCATGCATAGCCGTATTGTTCCCAGTGCCTTTGTGTAAAAAAGCTCCCATTATTTGTCCTTCATAGTTGTCGTTTGTTTTGTTTTTCCGCCTAATGGTAGGTATAGATCCTTCTGGTACAAATAGTCCTCCATTTTTATCTTCCATAATTGGTAGTTTTGGCCATTAAATTTCTCGACCTTAAAATTTTCTTCTTCTATAATTGCTCCCACTCAAACCAGGAACCCTTCTTTCCTGCGACTTTACCACCCAAATAGACCGTTTGGATTTGATACCAATTGTTAGAAAAACATGATCGCAAAGAAATAACAATAAACAATAAACAAGATGCAAATATTATAACCACATTACAAGAGAGAGACAAATATAACGTGGTTCACCCAAGATGGGATACGCCCACGCAGGAATCGCTAGTCCTTTATGATTATACAATTCAACAAAATGAAGGGATACAACCTATAACAACCCCATTGTACTTCCTCTTCACTCTCTCACAATCTCTCTCACACAATCACAGATATTGTGTTACAATGCTACAATACAATACTCAACCGTATTACAATGCCTTCCTTTTATAAAGGGAATACCATGGGAAAATACCATGGGATGCTTAAAACCATGAGTTTGTAAATCACCCATTATTGACCAAGTCATGACTCTGAAATTACAACATTTTCCTAAATTTTCACTACGAGGGCTCTACCCCCAAACCCACGCTAAGGGGGGGCTTCCAAAATAGCCCCCCCCTGGACCCCCCTGACGACTATAGTAGGGGGGAAATACCTCCACACCCCCCACACCTCCCCATAAGGTGTTGGTATCCAAACATGGTTGAAATAAAATATCTGAATGAGGAAGATCATGCTCCACAACCAACATATTTCATATCATAGTACCCCACATAGCCAATTGTATGACTATCTAACATCTCCAAGAGGTTTAAATGTTCTATGTCAGTTTACATTATAACTCTTCTTGAGTATTTAATAGTCTTCAAGACTTTGATCATGTCTCTTATCAAGTGGATTTTCTCCACAAGATATCACAACCCTTGGATGCATTAGTCATGTACCATGACTAACTAGTTTGGGGAATTTTAACTGTTGCTTCCTGTGAAGATACATCAATACTTCCTCTTCAACTAGAGGGGTGTTTTATACTATACCAAGCTTGTTATGGACAGAGGATTAGTAAATATGCTAGCAATTTTTCTCATCTGTGGATATGTATAGGAGTTACACAACTCCTTTTTGCTCTATGTATTGGATATAACTAACTAGGAACTTTGTAAATTTTTACTGCTTTACAATATGCTCTATCTGAGAAACATCTTTGATGTGACCTTTCTTGATCACTGTATTAGTCAAAATCCATATATCCATAAAATTTTCTTTCACTAATCAAGACGTTCCTGAATCCATATACACTTGTACCAAGTAGGTGCCTGAATCTATGTATTGACTATAAAGCATATAACTGATCTTGGGACCTGTATAGATATATCTAACATATATGAGATCCTACAAATCTCAACAAGAATTTGATTTATCTTTATGTCTATGGTCATGGATTTACAATCCATTGTTCTTGAATCCTTTCAAGAACTCTACTGAAAATTTTTACTCAACAGAAGAAAAATATTATCTAATGATTGTTACACCTCCAAACTTAAAATCATCCAAGATTATTACATATAGATTCATTTTGAATATGAGTACCATACATGGTTTCTACATAGCAGGAGGTTAATTTAACCAGTCCCATTGGTGTTTTCCAAGAGCTAGAAAATATAGCTTCTCCCTCTCAACATCTAGGATTCGAGAACATAAATTTGAGGAATCCATTATCTAGTTTCAAGTCATAGTATGAGCTAGATTTTAATTGTGAGGCTTTAGTCTTGGTTATAAATGATTCCTTTGAATGGCATTCATCAATGTTGTGCTGGGGAATTCTATGGAATTCACACCACTTTCCAATGTCTTTCTTTGAATTCTTATTACCCTTCTTTGCATGTAGCTTGGACTAGTTGTCCTAAGGATGGGTATCCTTTCTCTATCCTTTGTTCTAGTTAGGGCCACCTTTATCATGCTTTTGTTGTAATGGATTTGTAGACGCAAACTATCACTTATTCTTCTACTTAATTTGTTGTTTGCACTAGTACAAAATGACCAATTTGTATCTGCGCAACCAAAAACGTTAGTCACAACATTTGCTATAAACTAAATACTAGAAAATTTGAGTAATTTTGATGTATTTTAAGTGACATAGATATGGATTACTAACATAAAATACTAATATAGACTAAAGATAAACATATATGACTAGTCTACGACTATGTGAATATAAATTAGTAATATTTATTACTTATATGTAATTTAACTAGAAGTTGCACCTTACGGTGCAAAAGGCACATTGTAATAAGGGATTAAGATGGATGTGATGTAGTTATGAGAGAACTCGAGAAGTGGAAACCATGAAGTTTAAGGAAGTGCAACAAATGGTAAATGTAGAAAATGTAAAAAATATGCAAGCAATTAGTGTATGTTATAGCATGATTTGACACGCCTTATGCATCATGCCTTAATGGCCTTCCCTTGTCCCTATGCAGACTCTTTATACCCCCCTTACTCAGTATAGTCTTGATGCTTCAATATAACCCTAAAAAGGATACTTTTTAAGATACATGCGAGTGAACAACTTTATAGCTCATTTATACGCAACTTGCACCATTACAACACACGTACAATGGGTTTTGCGCTCAAAACAAAAGAAAATTGGAGTTTTCCTCATCAAGTAACGAATAGATTGATCCTTGGCCTTCCATATTCCTGGAAACACTATGATTCAACCCTCCATTTTCCATTTGAGGTCTATATATTGAGCCATTTTGAAGCATTGAAAGAAGAAGAAACTTGGGGAGTAAGGAAACTATAGCGAATTTTTTCCCCATTTTCATATGCTTGAGTCTTGCATCCCTTTATCCTTTTTAATAGAACTATTTATGCATCTCCCAAGATCTCCATTATTTGTGTGATCTTGCCCTTATATGGAGGATTGAAGTGGTGGAGGCCCAGGTGGAGAAACTTGGTTTCTTGGTTCCAACAAGTTGTTGACATAGGTTTTTACTTTGTACTTCTGTTTGAATTAGTATAAATACTCTTTTCTCATCCAATTTCATGTGCAAATGTTATATATATTTACATGGGTATATTTGCTTCATACATGTTTGAATGGATTATGCTAGCATAGGTGCTAACATTTCATGAATATTTTATATGCATGGAGGTATTTGTTGTTGAGGACAAGTTGTAGGTTTCGAGTATTGGATAGAAATCTCAACGACAGACTTCTTTGAACTTCTGGTTGAGGTACACACATTTTTTTGTTGTTGTTAGCATTTACATTTATATGGAATATTTGGGATTAGAGTTAATTTTTGGTGTCAAAATGTCCGTTGTGGTCCACCCCAAGCCATAAGAATATTTTCTCCGTAACAGAATTGGTAACTCCGTTGGGGAAGTCTCCTTTTTGTTGGGGTTTTTGGGTGCATTTTTGCTTGAATTGCTCTTGTTTCTTTGTGTTTATGTGTCACATTTATTACTATAGTCATCTATTGGTAGTATTCTAGAGTGACTTGGATTTAAACTTGTTCTTTTCCCCTTTCTTTTGTATATGTGGGTTACAATGTTGATAGTCATGTACATATGTGGTCTGTCCTTCAGCAGGTTGCGTACATACGCTGTTGTTCTTTGAACAATCACGTACACTTTAATTTTGGCTTGATATCTTGATTGGAGTTATTGTTGGGTGTGTTGTGAGTGTTGTTGAATCTTATAGGGTCCCTATATTGTCTGTTGGATGATTTTCTTGTGATTGGAAACTCTTTTTACTAGTTTTTTTAAGAGAAGTTGTTCTTGTCGTTTTTTCCACTTTTGTTTTGCTTTTAGTGCATGAATCATTGAGTCTTGGTGTCTTGCTAGATTTGTGTCTTTATACTTGTTGCAGAGGACAAGAGTTTAGTGGTTCTATCTTGCATTTTCATTCATTTATTTTGAAAATACAAAAATATTTGCATTATTGCATGTTCATGTGCATTTTGCATTTTTTATTAAAAGAAGCATTTGCATTGGTTTTATTTGGAATGGAACTAGTCTAGGCTTCATATAGGAAAGATCGCATTTGCATTTGAAGAGAAAGGAAACCATTTTTATGCATTTCATTTAGTGACATACCATCTTTTCATTTCAAAAACAAGTACTTAGCATGTTTTTAGGTGTGCATATTTATTTTTCTTGCTAAGTCATAACATCATTAGTTCCACGTCCATACCCCTTCAGTAATCACAACCTATTAAAATTAACGCTTAATTTTAAATTGATTAGAAAGACTGTATTTTATAAGGTGCATCAACAAGCTTAGGTTTCAGAGTCTTGGAATAGGATTGTGTGAGTAAACTTCTCCAAGACTATAAAACAAAAACAATTAGGTATCTGACTAGGGAGAGGAGAAACCCTTGATATAATTGGTGTTCTTTGGAAGCTCCTCTTACACAGGAGTCAATCACGAGGAAGAACACACCTTGGTGGTGGGGATAAACCTCCACTACCTTTAGTGAGTGCTGGAGATGTTTCCAGGATCTTATTCATATCTTGGGGATTTTGAAGCACCTTTGGTGCTTTCGAGCTTCGGGCTTAGTTACCCTACCCATGCAATAGATATCACTTGTGACTGTCCACATGAGCATTGGTTATATTGAGGTGACCTTAGTTTATTTTCCTAGGTACTGCAGGGGTTACTTGTAGAGGTTATTATGTGGGTGTCTTGTCCAGGTAGGGGTCGGACTATATTCACTTTATGCATTGAAGCTGAGGGGCACTATAATTGGCCACACACCTCCACTTGTAGTGTATGGGAGTCTCAGGCCTCTCCTTGACAATACATACCTGCTGCATTCAGGAGCTCATTTATCCTCATTCCTTGCTTGTGTGCATCTATCCTATCTTATTTATGGGTGTGACCTGTATTCTCTAGTTGGCCTTAGGGATTGTGATTACTTGTGTCTTTATTTGTAGAGTCATCGTGGATCACGTTTCGGCTTGTCATCGTTCTTGTTGCCTAGTAGGCCCACCACCTTTTGACCCTTCTCACCCTATTGAGAAGAGGCCTAAATATAATCACGGTGGTTTTTCCCACAAACAATTTATGGAACTATTTACCATGAGTACTACCTATGATAATCTGGAGTTCCCTCCATCCTCACCATCCACATTGGGAGGAGATGCCCATGGGGCTCCTTCTACTACTACCTTATGGATCTCAGGGACTCCGACTTATACTAGCTTTCATACTAGTAATCTTTCTCGCCTTATAGGAACAAATCCTTTTGCATTTGCATGGTTTTCAGATCATGTACCAAGATTTTCCTTCGGGGGTGGGGGGTTGGGTACTGAGGCTCAGACCATTCCCTTTACCATGAATCCTTTTACTTTTGGTATGCCGCATGTATCAACAAATATTCCATCAACCATACCCATTCCTAGTAGTAACCCTAGTGTTATACTAGGGAGCATGACAACCTCTTTTATTGTTTATTAGTTTGAAGGTGGTCATATCCCTCCTTCTACTCTATTCGTTGGAGGGTGGATACCCTCTTCATCAGTTCCTCACACTAGTGTTAATCCTTTTTCGAGTGGAGGTGGATATGTAAACATTGGGTCCATGACTTATATCCCATCTTTCATCCAACTGTATACTACACATATTCCTTCGAATGTGTTTCTAATGAAAAATCCTCCCCATACTACAAGTGGTCCCTTGGGAGGGAATGTTCCTTTTGGTATGGTTCTCCCTTCATCTAGCGTCCCTTTGTCGGGAGGCTACATGCCTCCTCAGGTGTCTGGGGGAAATCCAGTCCATCAAATGGGTAACTTTGGAAATATTGTACTCCTTTACCAAGGAATTCCTTATATGCAAATGCTAATGCATCCTTACATGGGTCACGTGGTAGGAGGTTACTATCCGACTGGTAAAGGTCATGGAAATTACCAGAACCCTCTTTATCATAACCAATATTTCCAGGGGGCATGGAATCAAATTTCACAACCTAGGTTCCCATTTTTAACCAAATTGAATCTTCCCAAGTTTTCTAGACTCACGAACGACTGGGTGTGTAATGATCCAGCATGGCCTATTGTCCCCACTAAGATTCCTTTGGACATTCGAAGCTTGAAGGTAAGAAGGGCGAGAATCTCGGTGATGAATTTTAATCTTTGGTGCTCTTCAAATTCATTGAATCATGATTATGTCCGATTGAGACTATTTAAACACACCCTCATGGGTCCATACACGAAATGGTATATAAAGTTGCTTGGGGGAACATACCAGACTTTTAATGAATTTCCCATGGTATTTCTTAATCACTTTCAGTTGTCGGTTCGTTACGACGCCGACACAGAACTCTTGTTGAATTTTAAACAAGATAAATATACTCACATATCTAACCATATTCAAGCATGGCATAGAAAGAAGAGATTGATTAAGACTAGCATTCCACCTGAATTCCTATTGAAGTGGCTCCTTAAGTCATTATTACCTTGTATTGAAAAATATGTTTCAACGTCCAGATTGGCTACCAAGGAACATGCCATTTTCTGAGCTCAACAATTATACTTGATCTATACTCAGTCTAGGATCCTTTACGAGATCACTCCTAATGCAATGATATCAAATCATGACCCCAATTAGTTTAAACTTGTGCCACATACTGATGGTATCGTTGGAATGTGAGCACGAAAGTTGTGGATGAGGTTACAAATCAAATGCAAAATTTGTCTATTAACCAACCCATGTCCAGAAAAACTATGGATTCATCCACCCCCACCCAATCGAAGGATGTACATTCTGTTCATTTATCAAACCAGTAGGGTAACTAGCAACCCGAATGGAATATAAAGAAGAGAAAGAATAATAAGAAATGTGTAAATAAGAAGCAAAACACTAATTATGGAAAGAACGATGAAAAGATGGTGGGGACAAAAATCCTAAATGTAAGGTCAAATTCCCATGCAAAATTTATGGAGGATACCATCTTATGCACTTGTTCCCTTGGATCAACAAGGCCTCGAAGTTCGTCGCACAGATTCCAAGTGTGCTCATGGATCCCCTTCCGCATAATCAAAACATGACTTCAAGGACTTCAACCGCCAAAAGTGGTTATGGTGGGATTAAAAACCCACCAAATCATGAAGGTGTTCATGGTTACATTAATATGTTGTTGGATGTAAATGTTGTGACCCTTTCACATGATTATGGTCCATCGCAACCAACCATTGGAAAGGAATATCCCCCTCTGGATATCCCTTTGCAGATTGATAAGCATGAAGATATACCACATGTACCGAAAGGAGTCCTTAAGTGCTCAGTACACAATCTTAATGCTTGAGCCTCCCAACACTATTCTATTGTAGAGGATTTGGGCCAGACACCCCATGTGGTGTCAACCTCAGAACTCCTTCAGACTTGTCCCTCGCAGAGGAAATCCTTGTCAGCTACTTCAGGAGTTAATGATATGAATGAACCTAGTGTCGTCAAGTTCGAGACTCACGATGTCCAGCCTTGCTTAACTTACCATGTAGCTTTTCAAGTCCATGTGGAGTTTTTGAATAACACCACTAAATGTACAATCATTGATGAAGCTACTGCAATATCAGTGATGTATTTGGCTTGTTGTAAGGGCCTTGGTTCTCCCATGTTATCCAAATCCATGAATATACTAACAACATTTGATGGACTTCCACAAAGTTGCAGAAACAGACGTGTAATAAATTCCATATGGGAGTTAAATGGGAAGGATGGGAATATAATATCTTCAAGAAAATACCCGGAGAAAGAGGCAGTCACATACTTTTCCTCTCCTTTTCAGATCTGATTCATTCTTCTATAATGAATCAATTGTCTGTGGTTTGACTATACCTTCATTTTTTCTCAGTTGAAGAAGGTCAAAATATTGGTGAACCTGTATCTTTGGAAAAAATGAAGAAAACCCTAAGGGGATTTGCCAAAGACAAAATCCCTGAACCTAACAGTTGGACTGTGGAACTTTTCCTTGCTTTATTCAACATTATGGGCCAACATATTTTGGTGGTTGTTGAGGAATCACATATGTGGGGTGATGTTAGTGGCAGGCTAAATGCCACATTCCTTGCTATGATTCCTAAATGCTCAAATCCCACTTCCAATTTCGTGTTGCAATCTAATATATAATATCCTCTCCAAGGTTCTGGATGTCAAGATAAAAATTCAATATCTTTATTTATCTCAAAGGAGCAATTTGGTTTTCTACACAAGAGGCAAATTTTAGATTCCATTGGTGTAGATTAAGAAGGATTCCACTCAATTAAGTCTAAGAAACTAAAGGAAAGGGTCCTAAAATTAGATTTGATGAAGGCATATGATTAGGTAGAATGGAATTTATTGAAACTTGTCCTTCTACAAATCGGCATTCCCTTGGAGACTACAAACTGGATCATGGCTTGCATATATTCTACTAATTTTGCGGTGGTCATCAATGGCAACCCTTCTCCATTTTTGAAGTGCTCTAGGGGCATTAGGCAAGGATGTCCTCTTTCACCCTATTGTTTCTCTTGGTAGTTGAGGGTATGAGAAAGCTCATAGAAAAGGCCAAGCTCGATGGCAGGTTTAGGGGAGTTATGATTTTAGATATTATTAGTATCACACATCTCCTCTTTGCTGATGATGTTCTTCTTTTTGGTAGAGGGTATATTAATGAATGGGTTGTGTAGAAGGAGCTCTTGGACCTTTTTTTTAATGATTTGGGCATGGTTATTAATTCCCACAAATCTTCTTTTTTAGATAATGGTATGGACGAAGCTACAAAGGATGTAATATACAACTTTATTCCCTTCAAAGTTGTTCCTTTTAAAGACATATGTAGATACTGGGTATGTTTCATTAAACCCAATCACTATCTCAAGGGTGATTGGTCATGGATGTTGAGGAAATTTGAATATAAACTTACAAATTGGACTTCTAGGTGGTTGTCTCTCAGGGGAAGGCTAAGACTTGCCAAATATGTTCTGGAAAATATTCTTGTATATTGGTTGTCCTTGGAAAAGGTTATGCAATCCATTCTTGACAAGATCAGATAGAGATGATTTTGTTTTCTATGGGGAGATTTTCATAAAAATATTGAATATCATTTGGTTAGCTAGAAAAATATTGTTTCCCCCAAACATTCAGGGGGATGGGGACTAAACATATTTTTCATTTCATAAAATCCCTCACTACCAAGATTCTTTGGCGATGCCTTTTTCATGGAATCCTATGGAGTGAAGTGATGATTAAAGAACATATATATAGAACAGTCATTGATCGATTGGGTCAGGGTAGGTGGCCCTTCACACAAGGGTGGCTCAAATATATGGATGAATCAACTCTTTGTTTTTGATATTCTGAATAGGTTGCTAGTTTGAAAAATTGGTGATGGGAGGAGCATCCTATGTGCATATGATCCCTTTATTGGTGGTAAGGATTTTATAATCTATCGGCTCATCTATTTTATGTGTTATCCTCCTTGGGCATCAAGTCCTATCACATATTTACCATGGTGGGGATCACTCTCAAAGATGGATACATGCAACTAATTTGGGTCTTGAAGGATCTTATAGTTTGGAATGGTCCAGGTACATTAGTGGTTTATTGCAATGTGGGATTGTCCTTTCGAATTATCTAGACTCCATTATTGGTCATGGAATCAGACCTATGGTGTGGTTATGACTGCAAATGCATATGATGTTCTTTGTTATACTGATGAGTCTTAGATCAGTCAGTGGTGGTACAAAAGTATTTAGCATTGGAACTGTCCCCTCAAAATCTCATTTTCATGTGGCTTGTGTTAGAAAACTAAGTTCTCACTTGGGATATGTTATAGAAGCAAGGGTGTAATGGGCCTGGCATTTTCATTTTATGCATATCGATAAATGATACTATCGATCCTCACCTCATAAGGTGCTCTTTCACATGTTTGGTTTGGGAAAAAATAAAATCATAACTCAGTATCAGGTCTCCTTGGTTGGATTTTCACATTAAAAATCAACATATCAGCTTGGAAAAACATAGAGCCGCAACATAATACTCTACCATACTTTGTTTCTTGGCACATATGGCTCCATCGAAATAATTTTTTGTTTGATGATGTCCAAATATCACCTTTAATGGTTGTTACATCTACCATATTTTATACAATCTCTAGGCATTTCAAAAATGTGGTAAGCCTCCAATTTTTTTTGCGTATCCTCAATTGGATCCATATAGGTAAGAAGGAGCTGCGTTGGGAAAATTGAAACTCTCGACGTTTTGATCCCTACTCTGGGATCATCATCATGAGACAAATGAAGCCTGAGGTGAAGTAACTAAGAAGCTCGTCAATATATATATGTCTAATAAGCTTATGTGATGCATAGTCGGTTTAGGTTTTATAATTACAAAAAAATTATAATTTTAAAATTTTTTATCTTATTTTTGTTTATAATTTAGAGATTTTATATTTTATAATTTTATAATTTAATTGTAATTTTATTTAAATATAGTCCTTGATTTGTTTTAAATTCTTTATTTTTAATTAACAATTATAATTATTTGTTTAAGTCAATCATTTTATTTCAATATAATTTTTGTAATCTTATTTTAGTTAAAAACAAAATTTTGACATTTTTAATTCTTTATTATAATTATAATAAGTTAATTTTATTTAAATATAGTTTAAATAATTGTTAAAAGATTAAATTTTTTATTTTTGATCAAATATATTAATTTAAATAAATTAAAAGTTGTTAAATTTTTTTATTTATTTTTATATCAATTTTATATTAATTTAATTCTAATTATTAAAAGTTTTTTTTTTAATTTTTATTTTGAAAGTAAATTTAAAATCATTATCATTAAAATAGACTAGGGACAAGAATGAGGACACTGATAGATACAAAATATTCCTCACTTACATAAAATACACCACATATAGATTATCCAAAACCCTAAAATGATGCAAGATCCAGGTATTCTTCACACCTCCAAACACCATTAGAAACATGGTAGATTCCCTTAAATACCCAATTGAACCTAAAGCATATAAAGTAGTCTACTCCATTCCATGTTCATGTGATATGCTTTACATAGGAGAAACTGACCACTCCATGGAGACTAGATTTAAGGAACATAGGGCCGACCTTAGACATAATAGACACAAGAAGTCAGCCCTTGCGGAACACGCGCACATACCTGGTCACCATATCTGCCTTGAAAATGCCAAGGTCATCGCTAGGGAGGACAACCTGTTAAAAAGGAAAATCAGAGAGAAAATTGAAATTAACCTTAATGATAATTGCCTCATCATGGATGATGGCGCCAAGATTAGTGACTCTTGGAAACCACTTCTTCACTCCCTGCAAATCAAAGAAAGAGAATTACCAACGATAAATAAACACTCCAACCATAACTAAAATTTATAAGAAAATTTTTACTCATTTTACACATTAGCCACTCTAACAACTTTATGCCAAAAAAAAAAACATTCACCCCTATCTATACCTATAAAAAAACCCTAAGCTAAAATCTAAGATACCCTAACACAAAGGTTTTTAGTGAACATTTAATAAATCGAACTCTATTAAAACTAAGTCTATTTTAATGATGATTATTTTAAATTTAGTTTCAAAATAAAATTAATAAAATAAAGATTAAAAAAAACTTTTAATAATTAGAATTAAATGAATATAAAATTGATATAAAAATAAATAAAAAATTTAACAACTTTTAATTTATTAAATAAATATATTTGATAAAAAATAAAAATTATAATCTTTTAACAATTATTTAAACTATATTTAAATAAAATTAACTTATTATAATTATAATAAAAAATTAAAAATGCCAAAATTTTGATTTTAACTAAGATAAGATTACAAAAATTATATTGAAATAAAATGATTCACTTAAACAAATAATTATAATTGTTAATTAAAAATAGATAATTTAAAACAAATCAAAGACTATATTTAAATAAAATTACAATAAAATTATAAAATTATAAAATATAAAATCTCTAAATTATAAACAAAAATAAGATAATTTTTTTTTTAAATTATAAAACCTAAACCGACTATGCATGACATAAGCTTATTACACACACACACACACATATATATATATATATTGAGGGGCTTCCTAGTTACTTCACCTTAGGCTTCATTTGTCTTCTGATGATGATCCCAGAGTAGGGATCGAAACATCGAGAATTTCAATTCCCCCAACACAGCTCCTTCTTACCTACAATTTTCCAATGTGTAATGACTACTTTCAAACATGGATCCATATAGACCTATTGGGTTCTTTGTTTGTGTAGCCTCAAGGGTATTGGGGATGTTGGTGAAATACTTCACTTGGTATCAAGTCATTATATGATTTTCTAGATGGGATGTGGCCCATCCACAAACAAAAAAGCAGCATTAATTACTCTATGGTCCCTCCTATACATTGCTTGTGACAGGGACATTTGGTCATTGCGGGTTGCTAGTGATGCGAAGACAATTATCGATTGGGAAAAAGGAATCAATATTTTGCAGGTTCCATTGTTGGACACTGGGATGTGGAAGATTAGATCCATCCTCAACCCTTTTGGATAGGTTTATTTTTCACATGTTTACAAGACAGACAAAAAATAAGCAGACATGCTTTCAAAAAAGGCTCTTACATTTTCTGCAGGTACCTTACATATGGAGGAGTATGCACAACGTTAACTAATTACACAAAAGACACTTCGGATTTTTGGTATTGGGTAGTGTTAGCTTTATTCTATTTTTTTTCTTATCATATTGTTGATATATATGTATAATTTTGGAACACTTATTGTTTGCTTCTTGAATACACTTGGGTCATGTCTTTGTTTTAAGGTTTTTATCATGGTTTCCAAATGCAGTAAAAGCTTGGATATTTCTTGTATTATGCACTATATGTATTTCATGGTATCTATTAGTAAGGATGGAAAAAAGTGGTTAAAATATCATAGAACAATATTTTAGACCAGACATGTATACTTTGATTCAATTTCTAGATATCGAGTATAGTATTTTTTCTCTTGAAAAAAAATACACTGCACCTAATAGTAGACCATTAAGAGCGTGAGGTAGCATTCAAAACCCTTTGTGGGAAGATTATTAGATGCACATGCAATTTTGAAAGGCGTGTTATGCATCATTACTTATGGAAATGCATAAGGCCCATAAAATTTAGATGGTTGACAGGATGATGTGCAATGTGAAACCAAACCTACTTAAAGAATAAATCAACAAATTCTGCACTAAATATAGTTTTTCATTTTAATTCCATAAAGTCTTCTACATCGGCTATTGTTATTGCAATTCCATTCTATATTAAGAGTATGCCCCTTAACAACAAACATGACTCCTCAAAAGCAATGTGAAACCAAACCTACTTAAAGAATAAATCAACAAATTCTGCACTAAATATAGTTTTTCCTTTTAATTCCATAAAGTCTTCTACATCGGCTATTGTTATTAAGAGTATGCCCCTTAGCAACAAACATGACTCCTTAAAACCTTTACAACAATAATAATGAGGATAAAAAAGAACCCAAAAAGAGTCACCATGCAATGCATTTAAATATTTCATTATCATTTTACATCGATAGTGAAAGAGCGAAACAATGAGTAGGCATGCTAATGAAGATCTTTAATTGAATTCCTATCGCGATAATGTAGTACAATATCGATGCACAAGTTTTAATAGGGAAATCCAATATGCAATTTCAATGTTTTGGGAAAAATAATAATATAAGTTTTAGGTGTACCCTTCTATGCATAGGGTGTTTTCTTTATTCATTTGTCCTTTAGACGACACACAAAGTATTTATTTTTTCTTTTGGTTTTTAGTCATAAAACTAAAAGTAATTCTATTTACGCATAGCCCGAACGGATGTGGTTCATTGGAAATTCGCTTGATATGAAGTCACATGTTGTTACAATAGAGGTTATGAGTTCAAATCACACCCGGGCTTAGTTGTGTCCCATGCTTTCAAGTGGCAGTGGAAGAAATGAAATTAAATGAAATTACCTTTTCCATAACAGTGAGGGATTCATCCTTTTTTGTAGTTTAACATTTGGAAAAAATATATGGCCATTTGGTCCACAGACATAGAACTTACAATGACACTTTTTGAATTGGTAAATGAAAGAGAGTTGATTACTCTAGAAAAGTGTGAAAGCTAGGTCTGTACATATTGAGCTATGGAAGATAATTTCTCTATTGAGAAGAGAGTGGGCACACATATTGAGTTATTTTATTGTTGTCTTAGTTGTTGAGCGGGTTTGTGCCCAACCATATTGTTACACAATTAAATAGTGAACACTTTCCAAGCTATCTAGAAAACAAAAATTGCATGAACTTACGAGTTATTTAGTTCAATATGTCTTCCTCATTTTGTGGTGGCACTTTTTTTCCATATGGAAATATGCACGAGAAACCCAACAATACTTCCCCACATTAGTGGATGGTAGAGGTGGTAAACCACCAGCCATCCTCGCAGAAGGCCTAACCCCAAAGGACTCGAGGCTCGAACTCGTGACCTCTCCCCGAACCGAGAGAGTGTGCGCATGTCTTACCAATTGAGCTAACCCTTGGGGCTTGTTTTGTGGTGGCCTACTACCTACATTAAAGTAAAACTAAATGACCCTATTTCTGGTATGGTGTTGTTTTGTTTTTTAATCAGAATTTTATACTAGAAAACCCTTAATTAACCATGGTCTTTTTCATTTTTCAACCCTACTCTTTCTAAAGGGGAAAATTTAAAAACTTGGTGGCTCTGAAAGTAATTCTACCAGTTGTTATTCGTGCAAATCGAAGTTCACATGGAAGATATTAAACTGGGCTAAAGTAAGCTCTTTGTATACTTATATGTTATTGTTTTTAGTGTATAAAAAATATGATTTGGATGAGATGTTTTTGTTGTTTGATACGTGACTTGGAATTAGTTTAGTAGCTTGCAGGAAAACATAGTTCGGAATTGAATTCCCCACATTTGAGGAAAATTATTTTTTTATTCTTGGAATCAATATAAGTAAATCTTGGAGGTAATCTAAAAAAAAATCATATAGATCATTGGTCATAGTTTGATATCAAATAATGGATTTTGTTAGAAAGTAAAATTTCCTTACAATTTCTCCACTACGAAATTGTTTTCAATGTATGGAAATATGAATTGGAGGAGATGTTTTTGTTAATTAATACGTGAATCGAATTAGTTTAGTAGCTTGCAACAAAACATAGTTTTTAATTGAATTTCCCTCATTTTAGCAAAATTATTTTTGGTTCTTGGAATCAATATAAGTAAAGATTGGAGGTAATTAAAAAAAATATTTCCATCATCTAGAGTTTTTTTTATGAGAGAGGCAGATTTTAGGCAAATTTTTCTATGGTGAAACACTGCACTTTATATTTTACAACAGTAAAAAGTTACAATTTATATTTTACAATACTAAAAAAAAGTATATTTTACACATAGAAATTGAAAGAATTAATAAATTCATATTATTTTTGCAAATTTGTAACATCATAGTACTGTCAATCCAAAAAAACACACACAAAAGATCAACGAAAGACTCAATCCAATGAAACTTAGAGAAAGTTCAACATCAACAACAAATCTTTCGATCAAATTGGAAGAGAGAAGATCAAAACACAAACTCCAGACTTAAGATTCAGGAAATTAAAGTAGAAATTGGCCAAGCTACTCCACACATCTCCAACATACTAGTGATTTAGAATTGCATATTCTAAATATTAGCATGCATGAAGAGGCAGTGCAGAGATGTGAAGAGGTGGTGTCGGTGAAGGAGGTAGGTGGTGGCGGTGGTTGTGAAGGGTCTTATTGCAATAAATGCAATAAGTAATTGCTTATGCTTTGCCTCTTTTTTTGGATGTCATAGCTATGCATTGATCTGAGAACCCTAGCATTAATCCAACCGAAAAATAATCTATAAAAAATCTTAGTTTTTTTTATGAAGTAACATTGAATTTTTTCTCAAAAAATTAGAAGACGACAATAAGACATGAAAGATTATATACAATGAGAAAAATTAAATAAAATTAATAAAAAATACTTTTTATTTGCTTCCTATGTGAAACTATAAGAATGAAAGAAAAAATTAAAAGTCAACTACAAACTAATTGAAATTCAACGATGAACTCATCGCAATAATTCCTAGCCTTTGAAAGGACTAATAAGTATAAAATATAAACAAAATGATAATAATAGAAAAAAAGAGCATGTGAATATATGATGCCTAAATATAAATTACATTATGAAGGACATATATAATTATGTTCAAATATATAAAGTCACTTTATTTCACTTCATTAACCTAACAAATTATACAATCTAAGATCTTTATTTCACTCAAGAATGTTAACAAGTAAATTCAATGTATTCATTTCAAGGAAAACATTTTAATTTTTTTTCACTAAACAATAATTACAAGTAAAGTTAATGTATTTTCTTTTACAATAATTACAATGTAAAGTTAATGTGAGAGGTGACTTGCATGCTACCTATCACATGCCAAGAATATCAAGAGCATCTTTATCTGGACCCTTTTTAAATGAGATTACACCTCTTTACATTAAGCATCAAATCCATAACAAGGACCTTGTCAATGATTATAACCATCCTTTTGATTCGATTTCATTCTAATTTTAAGCTCCAACATTAATAAAGTTTATATGATTAGATTACTTGCAGTGCCATAAAACATAACACCAATCCACTCTTTACTTAGTGGGTGACGTTGGCACTATTTTATCAACAGGGGTTCACTCCATAAATTTGTTGACACATATTGATGCAAACCCCCTAAACATTGGTCCAGACAGGTTTTACCCTATACAACACCACCTGCGAAGCAGGTACAATATCACCCGAGATGTCTGAGGGAGGGTTGCAGGAACCAAGTTTCCATGGAAGGAAGAGGACTTCTGCACTATCTGTTACTCTACCGCAACATCACCCAGATATCCAAGTTTTCAATCATACCATTATCCAGATCTACTTATCACTATGTGTTACACTCGTACTTACTCAGGTTTAGATTGACAACGACGTGTTAACATCATGATTTAGATTTGAATTTAGATTAATAAATAGATCGACATATAGTAAACCAATAACCTCTGTAAGGATTTGCATCATTCATATTAAGACATGTAAACACAAATTTTGCATCATTATAGATTTCGCTCAATTCAAAAGGAAACACATCTCACAAAAACATAGAAAATAGGCAGAATTATGTCATCAATCGAGTCTTCATATCATTAATACCAGAGATACACAAAAAAATACAGAAAGAATCCCTTAGTCGATTAGCCTTAGACCAGAAAAATACATCCATTCCTCTGATGATGTCTTCACCATTCATTCCTTACACTTACAATCCTAATTCTATTTATAGGCTTACTAATATGTTACAAAATGGTCCACTTGACCAATCTCCTAACTAACTTGACCAAAATGACCTCACTTGTTGGTTTCTTCCTTCGGCATGGTTGACTCTTCTTTTTGTCGACGTCCCTCTTATCGGTGTTAAAAACACACTTTGCACCTTCTAACCCCTTTCCAACACGCCCCCAACACAAACATGTGGGTAGTCCTTGAGCCACCTTAGTTGGAAACCATTGGTGCATTAAACTTTGTCTTGAAGTTGTCATATTTGGTTTTAACTTGGTCGACGACTTCCTTTAATTTTACTCTAAGTGTTGCGCACTCTTCCACCTCATGTTCCATCGGGTGGTGTTCAGATATCTATTGTACTTTGCTCCACGTTGTCTTGGTGTTTGTGAGTTCCTCCATGGCCTTAAGCACTAGTTTCTCCACGGTACCTTGAATTTCTTCGAACTGTGTCGTCCTCCATTGGTGTTGTTCCCGTGCCTTGTTAACACACTACTATAATGATTTTAGCTCCACTGCCTTGGTCACCTGCGCAAGTAGGGGCATCGCTTTGAGTGATCTCCGCAGTGCTGTTAACAGCGCTTCTGCCTTGTCGAGCTGCCCATCTAGTTGGAGCAGTTGGTTTGTCTTGTACCAGGCTCCCCCAATATTGTGTTGTCGCCTCGGTAAATAACTCCATGGCTTTCTCTAGGTCCTCTATTTTTGCAACAGTGTTTTCAATTGCACTTCTCCTCTTTGCTAGTTTCTCTAGAGGTGTGTTGGGTACCTCTCTAGCCCGCAATTATTCATTTCCCTTCTAGAGGTATACGACGAATTTCCCCAGTTGCAATATTTTTACTTCGGACACCATTTCTGGACCAAATTCTGGTACTTGCTCATAGGACAATGATACTTCTATTTCAAGTCTCTGCATATCGTCAAATGCCTTTGTCCATTCATCTACGACTGCCTCCTTTTCCAGCTTTAGTCGTTAAAGTTTTGCTTCATCGCTCTCTTCTTATTGCCTAGATCGGGCCAATTGATCATGAAAAATCGCCTCATGGTTTGTGATCTCCTAACTCGCTTCATTTTGAATTTGTGCTAGCATGTGCATCAGAAGATTATTGACTTTGAGACTGATTAAGTCAAATCCTATCAGCATAGCATCATCTTCCTTGTTCCCTGTTGTGACCTCCTGTGGTATGATCTGTACCAATCACACTTTCTTGCCAATATCCACCTCGACTACTCTTTACAGCACACCATCTTGTGGTATCTTTGTCTCCAACACTGCATTTGTCAATGTTTGCAGCAACCCTGTAACTTGATGGAAGTATCTCTTGATGTTTTTTGTTACCTTTGCTTGGATTTCATTGGTTATTGTATTGATTGCGTCCACTACTTTGTTCATTTTCTTGTAAGAGAGCCCTACGGTAGTGCTCCCCTCCCCTTGTTTGAACCAATGCTTTCTCTATGCTTCTTCCTGTTATTTCTCTAAGTCTGAATCCGTTGGAGTTGTGTATGATGCCTCTTCTTGTGATTTCTCTTATTCTTATGAATCCTTAGGCAACTCTTGGTTTTGTGGGACATCCACCGATGGTCCATATCCTGTGTATGACAAGTCCTCATCACTTACTAGAATTTTCCACTCTGCAGGCCATTATGTTATAATGGTATCTAATTCTTCACTAGTCAGCTTATATTGTGTTGTAAGCCACTGTTTTTGTGGATCTTTCTACACCTGAATGTGTATGGCATGCAGTCCCATGGCCAATCATGCAATATTTTGGTACTTCTTTGTGGCTTCATTTGTAAGTCGTGGTATCTTCACTATTTGATCCTGTAGTGCATCTAAATACAATTAAAACTGAATGTTGTTGTCGATTTTCCTTTCCTTGTTGTCGAGCACCCACAAGTTTTTGCACCGTGTGCCTCAATAGATATTGACGACTTCAATCTCCATTCCCTAGTAATGTGTTGGCTCCATCTATCCAACCAATTCAATGAGTATAAGCAACCAAGAGTATGTGAACGAATTTCCCACCTCTTGTGCTAACATGGCGTTCTCCATTAGCTCATTTAGCAAAAATAGGGACTAATTCATCTGCACGCCAGCTGCACACTTCTCCACGGATGGCATTACTCCTGATGTACACTAGTTCGCTTGGTTCTTCCATACTACCTTGACTGCCAGCAACTTTGCTCTAATTATGACTTCCTAGTCATTGATAGTACTGATTACATATGCCCTTTTTTCCTTTACTACGCCATACTTATTCCTCAGTCTTGTTGCCAACTTCTTGTCGTTGTCCTTCCATCTGAAGTATTGGGACGGATCCACCCCATCCTTGGGGAGGCTAGTGATTTAAGAAATTAAATCAACCATAATTGGGACCTTTGTCCCCAACCATAGATACCCTCCATGGAAACATGCCAACAACTGCTTTACACAACCTCTGGGGATCGCCCAAAGTGTGGCATGTGGATAGTTGATAGCATCCTAGACTGTTGCAGTCCCAATGCCTATTGTGCCAATATGATTGGACCCCTGTCGTTGTGTTTTATCTCCTCATATGTGCCTTCTATGCATTGGTATGCTATAATGTCGTGGTCGCTATATTGTAGTTTCTGCAGCCTCGGTACTATATTCATTATAATGTGGACTCCCTTAGGTGTCACAGGAATCTTGATGGTATACTTTTGGTTTTTTCTCATGCGTACCATCAGGGATCCTGACTTTCTTGGTGGTACGTACCCCAAGATATCTACTATCGTCAGCGTGGTTTACCCCTCACTATTGTTTCCTTCGTCATCGTAGTCGACATGCCAACTTCTTCCTCTGTTGCACCTCCCTTTGTCGAACTCCGAGTTTTCTTAGTCCTTCAGTCTTGATTTATTGGGATATTCACACTCCTTTTCTTCTTGACTGGGCTCACTGATGCAAACCTAATCTCTGGCTGCTCTTCTACGATCGCTACTCTTTCTATTGGAGATCCGTACGTACTGGTGCTCAAAATCATATGTGCCATGGTTTCTGCACTACTTCTCTCCTCTCTTGCTCTTGCTTTTATTTTCTCTAATTCGTCTTATCAACCTGCAAAATGGGTCGAACCATGCCCCTTGGCCCATTTTTATAGCTTTTCCAAATCCATTGGAGATTAGCTAAAGTCGACGTCGATTCTGAAAATATGATGACTTCATTGGTCAATACATGTGCGTCTTTCCAACTTGCATTGTCTCCAGCCTGGTGTAACTGTTGCATTTATTGTCTGATTTGACCATTTTGCACCTCATGAGATTTCTCCAAGCTTCAAACTTTGTTATGATTCACCTTTCCTTATTCCCCTGTCCTTTGTGCACAAGATTTTGAACTTTTCCATTTTTTTTCATATGCATCTGTCAGCATTGGTGTCATACCTGGCTATCCCGATAGGGATTTAACCGATTTCCATTCACTATTTTCGGTAGAAATACTCTGTCTAACTTCTACAATTGTACCACACCTTCATCGGTAATGAGATGTATGACATAAGGATGTAACCAATGCATCTGCATCTTACCTGGGTGCTTTGCGAACCTGCTGTCATAGAGGAGAACCATATCTCCACGCTGGAAGTGCTTCGTGTTTACATCACGATCGTGCCATGCCTTTTGTCAATCCTTCTCCACTTGTTGGTGAAAACATGCAATGAAATGATCCTCTTCAAGCTATAATAGTTGTTTCAATCTTTCCTCAACCGCTCCTTCGTCGCTCATGCATGTTGCTGCTTCTATGCGTAGACTAGGAACAATATATTCCATGGGCATCACCGCTTCTTGTCCATAAACTAACTTGAATGGTATTTGTCCCATAAATATTTTACATGTTGTCTTGTAGGCCCATAATATCACAGGGATTTTTAGATCCCAATCATCATGATTTGCATTGCATACCTTTGTTAGCGTGTTTTCCAATATCTTGTTGAACGCTTCGACCGCTCCATTCGCTTATGGGTGATATGGAGTTATTTTCTTGTGTTGTATATGAAATTCCTCAATTATCGCTCTAATCGTCTGATTGACAAAGTGAGCCCCTTGGTCTCTCATCAATATCTTGGGACATCCAAATCTAGTAACCACGTTGTTGAATAGGAACCTTGTGCTATCACAACTGTACAATCCTTCACTGGTGCTGCATGAGCTCATTGTTACTGAGAACCCACCAACAAGGCCTCGTCAATAGGGGTTCTCACTCTATCGACACCCAACTAGCACGATCTCCCTGAGTACCGACCCATATAGGTTTTACCCTACCGAGCAAGATCCATAGAGCAGACGAAGTCTCACTCGAGATGTTCAAGGGAGAGCTGTCGGAACCGAGTTTTTGGCAGTGAGGACAGAGGATATGGGATCTGATTTGGAGACAACATAACTATTGGATCCAGAATTATGTAGTCATCATTGATTCATTTCCACAACTATAGATTGCATCATACATTTGTCACAATATCACTAGTGCAGCAGCATCATTTATAAAACATCTCAACTCATAATGCCATGGAAATGTAACAGACTTAAAACATATCACATTATCATCAATATAGCAGAAATGGAATAGACCACAACGACATCATATCAGATAACATTAACATCAATATAGCAAAAATGGAATAGACCACAGTGACATCATATCAGATCGCAACATCATAACAGATCTAGATCACAACAACATCATAACAAAATAGATCGCAACATCATTACATATTACATCGCAGCAGGAATAAAAGAAAAGATTTGAGCAACAATTGTCATATCATATTAATCTTGTGCAAAGGATCCAAAACACACAATTCTTCTTCACAACAGGACGCTGAATACATCAGGAAAAACCCAGATAGATCATCGATACAACAGGAAATTCTCCAAGACCAAAGATAGATTGCACTAGACCTCATGCGATACTCTTCTCTTGATTATGTCTATCAATCAGATCATATCTATTCAATTGAAAAACTAGTTCTATAAATAGGCTTGTGCCTTTACATTGAGGGTCCACTTCTAACTAACTTATAACCGCTAATGACCTATTGTGACAAAACTTGGTTAAATAATATATTAAATATTCAAAATGGTTATTCTTCTGCCCATCGCACTGATCTGGCCTTGCGCGGTAACGCATGAGCTTGCGTAGCTTCCACGACGCTGCGCAACTCACTTACCAAAATCCATGCCAACAGGCCCCCAACACAATCTTGTTGCTCGTCCCCAAGCCACGTTAGGTTGATAGGGTTAATGTCGACATTCATGCTTTAAAATATTTGAATTGCTGCACGATCTCATGAACCTGAAGCTGGACTTTGTTAGCAACACTTTGATAATTATTCAAAGCATGCTACACCGGGTTCACTTCTCTAGCCTTGCCGTCGATCATCTACCGATTCTCCTGCACCACCTGCAGCATGGTGACTGATTTAACCACCAACTGTCCACCAATTTCTTGAAATTCGTCTAGCTATGCATGGTGCTTTTGTTGACATTCTTGTGCATGGGTGGCTCTCTGCTGAAGATCCTTCAATTCCTTATCCCTAGTGATCTGCACCATCAACGGCATCGCCCGCAGTGATTTCTTCAGTGTCGTCAGCTAGCCTTCAGCTTCTTGCACCTATGCTGTCAACTGATCAAGCTGCTCATCTTGGATGACGCTCTGCAAAAAATATGTGGTCACCTCCATAATTGTCTTGGCCTCTTGCTCCATGGTTTCGAACCGAGTCACAATTTCTTCAATGGAAGCCTTCCTTTCAGCAACCTGCTCTGGTAGTGTCGTAGGTTGGACCAGGGCATTAAGCATTAGGTTGGTATCCTGGAGCTGGAAAATAGTTTGCCCCAATCGCTTGGCCTTATCAACTGGGGTGGGCTCGACCGTGATCTCAAAGATATGCTGACAAGCCTCAGTGATAGCTTTCTCAACCTTACCGCATCTTGCACACAACTGCACTTATTCAACGATCAGGTGGTCCTGCACCTTCTTCAGCTCAGTAATCTCCTTGGCATCCTTTCACTACATCTCATTATGCATTGCCTTTAATGCATCTATTTCTCACACTTTTTCTTTTGCTAGTTGTACCTGGACCTGATGTAGCTCCTTTGTCTTTTTTTGTAGCTTCTCAGCTGCGCTCTGTGACTGGACATATCCCTCAGTCAGCTATTTCTGTCAGTCTGCTAATTCTAGGGTAGAAATGTGCTGCAACTCCACCAACGTCATAACAGATAACTTGTTCAAATCCAAAGCCACACTCTGGATCAGTCACAACAACTGGTGTACTTCCTCATTTCCCGCGTCAATCGCAGTCGGGGGAACTTGCACGTTCCTAGCCCGGGGTTCAGTGCTGATCGATGGGACGTCCTGCATCATATGTCTCATAGATGTCTGCCTGGAAAAAATATCAAAAATGGAATTTAATCTATCTCTTACTGCACCGAATTATTCATGGTTCGACTCTCGGATCACCTGTGTCATAGCCTTAGAGGAGTTAGTGACCGCTTTGATGAGCCGTTGCAATTGTTCCTCCATCCCCGACTGGATACCATTGTCTACATCATATTCCTGGCATCATTTGGTGCGAGTCTCCTCCCACATGCATTGTGCTTTGGCCTCGGAGTCCATCAACGAATCATTGTCAGAGTCATGAACACTCAACTCCTTCTAGGCAGGCTCTTCTGGGGGATCAGGAGGCATCTCTTTAGAAAGTTCCTGCTGACTCACCGAGTTTCACCATTTAGTCGGCCAATCTTGAACAATAGCATCCAATTATTTCATCGTGACTTTGTAAGCCAAAGGTAGCAACTACCGGTCAGGGTCCTGCCTTTCCTGAATGTAAATAGAGTGGGGCCCGATGGAAAACCGAATAAGCCACTGATACTTGGCTGTTGCATAAGGAGATACCCAGGGAACAACAATGACTGTGGCTTACAGTGCCTCCCAATATACCCAAAAAAGAATGGCACAGTTCGCCTATCGACTGGGCTCTTCAACCCACCATAAGTTCTGATATCGTGCGCCTCGGCACACCTTTATTGCATCAACTGCCCTTGGTTGGTAGTCTTCAGGTTCCATCCAGGAAACGAGGGAAATAAGGATCAACAACCAACTATATGAAAATGGCTGCCCAACTTGAGCAGCAAGAGCATATTCTAGGAACTAGTTCAGTAAAAACAAAGACCAATTCACTTGCACTCCCTCAACACACTTCTGGGCGTATGCGACAATGCCTGAGTTACATTGGGCCGGTCGATTTCCTCGAACAACCTTACTCGCCAGAATCCTTGTGCCGATGCGCACCACTTGTGATTTAATGCTATCAATTCGATAAGCATTCCCATCACACTTTAAGCCAAAGCGCTCCTTCAGCTGCTTGGCAAGTTTCTTGTCGGTATCCATCCCACGGATATACTGCGCCGGATCTTCCCCGGCCTTCGGCAAGCCTGTGATGCTCGCGATTAAGTATACTGTAGCAACGATGGGTGTATTTAACCAAAGTGCCCCCCCATCAAAATAGGCCAAAAGTTGTTTAACACACGCATGGGCTTCATTCAGTCGCCCAAAACGAGGCATATTGATGAGCCCCAACAATCTATATTGGTCTAACCCACTCGTCCAAGGTTGAGGAATCCGCTGAATAGGGGCACCAGGCACTGTCGGGATTGACTCGTAGGGATCATCCTGGACATATTTAAGTAACAGCAAGTCATGGTCTTCGAATTTCAACCTGATAAAGACAAGGATGATGTTGATCGAGCACATGATCCCATTCGGCAGCGGCGACAATTTCGGTGGATACTTCTGACTTTTCGTTGGCTGCCTTGGCTTTGCTCCTTGATGCGTAGGAGCGACATATCCCAAAATATCATGAACATAGACACCCCGAGGCGTCGTAGACTCTACAACTCCCAAGCTCGATGACCCGATCTGTGCAGTTCCTTCACCTTGCACTCTCACCGACGTGTGAGTTTTCCTCTTTTGCGGCGGCGTGGAACTGGGCTTCTGAGCCTGCCACTTCTTCTTATGAATGGATGATGAGCTGGCATGGTCATAACTTCTTCTTCCATAGCTGTGGGCTGAATAGGGGACTCTTGTTCACTGGAAATATCAATGGCGTCGAGGTCGTTCAGCATGCCTCACGCCCCAAACCTTACAATGTGCCCGAAAACTCTAACCATCTACTCAGAAACTCACTTCAAAGATTGCAACACACTGCACAATTCACCCTTTGCTCAACACTCTGCTAGCTCAATTGAACAATGCCATCCTCCCGTGTTCCACGTGCTTTTTATAGCCACTTCCAATTTAAACTCATCATGACCAAATCTACGACCACCATTATGACTAAATTCGACAGTAATGACGAAAAATCCGTCGAAAATCCTACTCTTCTAACGGTCGGATCAACCATTAATGCGCATCGCTTCAACAAGCACCGCCAGCTAACTGTTTTAACTACCTGCATTTATTACTTGATTTGACCAACTCATAGCCCTGCAGTTGTTGCAAGTGGTCGATTGTCCATCACTACAGACTCTAACCTTGCATAGCCTCTTCCCTTGGGCTCGCCTTGCTGCTCTGAAACAAAATATTCCTTTTTTTTTCACAGCGCCTCAAGCAGTGCGCAGCTCTGGCCCGGTCCTATAGGGCTTCAAGAGACTCCCATTAATGAGCATTGGAAATACGACGCCATCTAATTGTTGTAACTGAACCGTACCTCCAGAAGTAATAGAATGAACAAGATACGGACCTAACCAATGCATTTGTAACTTACCTGGATGCTTTATGAACTTACTGTTGTAGACCAACTCCAAATCTCCTTCCGCAAATTGTTTTTTCTTAATGTGGCAATTGTGCCACGCCTTCTGTCGATCCTTTGCAAACTGTTGGTGGAAGCCAACAATAAAGCGGTCTTCTTCAATATGGATCAACTACGCAAGGCTCTCTTCTAACGCTTTTACATCATCCATACCTATCGCCGTGACGATGTGCAAACTAGGAATAATGTACTCCATGGGCATGATTGCCTCTTTCCCATAGACTAGCTTGAATGGTGTCTGTCCTATTAGCTGTTTGCAATTAATGTGATAGGCCCATAGCACTGTGGGAATTTTCAGGTCCTAGTCATCATGGTTAGCATTACATACCTCAGTCAGTGCTGTTTCCAAGATTTTGTTGAATGATTCGACAGTCCCATTCGCCTGTGGATGGTATGGTGTACTCTACTTATGTTGCACATGAAACTCCTCAGTTAGCGCTTTCACAGTCCAGTTGATGAAGTGATTGCCCTGGTCACTTAGCAAAATCCAGTTACACCCAAACCATCTCATAATGTTTTCAAAGATGAACCTCGCTGTTGTCGTAGTGGTACAATCTACAACTGGTGCAGCTTCCACCCACCTAGTCAGATAGTCGGTTATAGTAATGATGTATCGTGCACCAGTCCTCTTCTTGGTTGATTAATAGGACCCACAAAATCCACAACCCATTTATCAAAAGTTTGCAGAGTCACCTACGGTACCGGTGGCATCTCATCCCACCGCGATGGTTTACCGACACGCTGGCAGACGTCACAGCTCCTCGCATATTCTATGGCATAATTATGCAACTTATGCCACCATAGCCCGACGTGCAACACCTTTCGTGTAGTAGCCCTTTCGCCATAGTGGCCTCCTACAATTCGTGCATGTGCTTCTTCTAGAATGGGACCTTGTTCATGCGTTAAAATACAGCGTCGCATGATTTCATCTGGTCCAAGCTTATTTAATTGTCTAGAAATTAGCTGAAAATCAGAAGCCTTTACTACTAGCTGCTTCTTTTTGCTAGTCGACATGTCCTCTGGGGTGACACTAATGGACAAAAACTAAGTAATTGGTGCATAGTGATCATCTGCGATGTCATAATGGAACAATTGCTCATCTGGCAATCCGTCATCAATATTGGTCGGTTCTTCACCGTTCTCAATGTGAGACAGATGATCTGGACAGATGTTCAACCGTCCTAGCTTCACAACTATTTCAAAGTAAAACTCCTGGAAAAGTAACAGCAATCGACAGATCTTCCCCCCTAACATAGGCTTATTGACCAGGTATTGCAAAGTAGAATGATCGGTGAACATCTTGAAATGTCCGTTGAACAAATAGTGCCTGAACTTTTGCAAGGCATAAACCAGCGCCAAGACTTCCCTTTTTGTCATTGTATAATTTCGTTCAGCAAATGAAAAATTTCTATTGGCATATGCGATTGGGTGATCCAGGTCACCCTCGCCTGGTTGCGCAAAAAAAACCCCCAATGCAATGGAAGAAGCATTGATGTGCACATGGAACTCCTTATTCCAATCAGGAAAAACCAGTATGGGTGCAGAGGCCATCTTGGCCTTCAAGGTGTCAAAAATTATTTGACATTTGTGAGTCCATTCATATGCTGCATCCTTTTTCAGCTACGACCTTGTCCTCCTCCTCGACCTAAGCCTCCTCCTCGGCCTCTGAATCCTTCGCGAAATCCTCCTCAGACTCCTCCTTGCTAAAACTACGGTTGGGCAATCTGCTGCTGTGGTAGGTTTGGTTGCCTGCTGGATATAGTGCGGAGCTTGAACATATTATGGCTAAGACTAAATGAGCATTGCCTGATTATACTATGGTCGCGGTGCATACTGCGGTTGTGCTACAATATGTGGCTAAGGTGCAAACTGTGGCTGCGTTGTAAATTGTTGCCGTGGTTGTGCGGGGATAAACTGCATCTAGGGTGGTGGTGTATACTGCACCTGTGGTGCTGATTGGGCCATTTGAGGCTGTGCTTACATTGCTGGGGGGTCCTCACCTTTCACAAAATATGAATCATACATCCTTTCCTGGAGCACATCATAAGCTTGACAGTTTTTGTCATCATGTCCTACTGATCAACAAAATGTACAGTACAGATTTTCTGCCTTGGTAACCATCTTCTGCATGTATTCACAGTTTTCATGTCGATTCCTATAGACCTGACATATGCGACACCATGGTATACCAACACAACTCAACAGGTTTGGGGCTCCTGATAGCAAATAATTCTAGAACGTCAGACATGTGTCCTTAGTATGTCCATCTGCATGGAAACACGTGCACCAAAGATCATCACGATCTTCCTTGGACTTTTTGATATCTTGCAGTTGGAGTGTCAGATTGGCCAACTGTACTTGAATCTGGTTCATTCTGATCGTGGTTTCTCCTACTGGCGATGCTTCCAATTTCATCATGGTTTCCAGAGCTTCGCTCTGTGTCACAATATTTTGCTACATTAATGGTTGTCTGATATGTGGGACAAGCGCAACGATGAACCACTCCTTGTGCTGAACATCACTCATCTGGAAACTGACCCGATCCATCAATGTCTTAAATCGCTGGTCAAAATCCCAAATCGTTTCATTGGGGAACTACTTGATTTCCTTCAACTCAGTAATGTACTGAGCCTCAGACTTTGGCTTCTTGAATTCTTCAAATAACCCTGTTTGGATCTCATCCAATGTTTTTGCGGTACCTCCCTAGGGAACCCGCATGAATCTCATGAACCATTCCAGTGCATGGCCCCTAAGAGTAGTTTCCAGCTGGCTTTTCTTGACATCATCGTCTACAGTTTGTCAGGCGCTCCCAGTCGCCTCATATAAAAACTAGTATTGCTTTGGGTCGTTAGTGCCGTTTCCATGAAATATTGGTAGCTTCATTTCGTCGCTCGCCATTCTGGGATTTCTTCCTCCTGCTGGTGCTTTATTGCTAGACTATTGCTGACACGTCAGGAAAGTCGACGCAAAATGCGTGTTTCTTCCTTGTGGTGGAGTAGTGCACAGAGGTGTGGGCACGTTCCTATCATCCTTCCCGGCGTAACTTGGGCCTGGTCATCCTCGTCACCAAAAAAAGGTTGCTTTGTCCCATTGAATTTTTCCACATGGTATCGCACTTTGATCGCAGCAGGACCTTCTCCCGTCCTATGCCTCTTCTCTCAAAACCTTGCTCCTCCCCTTGTACAACCACTTGTTTCCTCAGTGACCTTCACATTCTCACCAGAACTCATGCCCATCTACCCCTTACCTTTCCATGTAGCTGCCCCCTTTCGTCGTGGTGCCTACATCCTCCGCACACCAGAGTTCCACTACTCTTGGTCCATCTTCAGAATACCTTTTTCGCAGACCAATTGCTTAATTGACAATGGTTCGTTGAAGAACTCCCTTTCTGCTTCTCTAAATGACTTATTGGTGTTGACTGCAAACTCGTTAATGTAGCCCTCTAGGATACTATTCAGCCACACTTCAATAGCCCGTGATTCCTTATTGTTTGTTTCTTGTAATGCCTGGATCAGCTCCAGAGTTCAGGATGTCGGCTCTCCTCCTTGGAACCTTGTTTTCTTAGAAGTGAACTTTGACAACCACTCATGCAAGAGGATAGGAAACTCACAAAAGAACCATTCATGAGGACCATCGTGGATATACCTATCCAACCAATGGCTCGTCGACAGCTTCAGATTCTAATTTTCAGCTTTAGCAAATGCTCGCAACATTAGAACAAACCATACTTTGATCTTCGGTCGAGTCAGATGCCAGAACATATACTCCTTTTAATTGCAACTTGGTCCTGGAAACCGAACCATTTGTTGATGAGAACTCACCAACAAAGCCTCCTCGATAGGGGTTCTCACTTTTTTGATGCCCAACCAGCACGATCTCCCTGAGCACCGGCCCAGATAGGTTTTACTTTGCCCAGCAACATCCACAGAGTAGTCGAAGTCTCACCCAAGATGTTCAAGGGAGAGCTGTCGGAACCGAGTTTCCAGTGGTGAGGATGGAGGATATGGGATCTGATGGGGAGACAACAAAACTATTCATTCCAAAATTATATAATCATCATTGATTCATTTCCACAACTATATATTGCATCGTACATTTGTCACAGTATCGCTAGTGCAACAACATCATTTATAAAACATCTCAACTCATAATGCAATGAAAATGTAACAGACTTAAAACATATCGCATTAACATCAATATAGAAAAAATGGAATAGACTACAATGACATCATATTAGATTGCAACATCATAACAGGTCTAGATCACAACAACATCATAACAAAACAGATTGCATCATCATGACAGATTAGATCGCGGCAGGAATAAAAGATAATATTTGTGCAACAACAGTCATATCATATTAATCTTGTGCAAAGGATCCAAAACACACAATTATTCTCCACAACAGGAGGCTGAATACATTAGGAAAAACCTAGATAGATCGTCGATACAACAGGAAATTCTCCAAGACTAGAGACAGATTGCACTATGTCTATCAATCCGATCATATCTATTCAATTGGAAAACTAGTTCTACAAATAGGCTTGTGCCTTTACATTGAGGGTCCACTTCTAACTAACTTATAACTGCTAATGACCTATTGTGACAAAACTTGGTTAAATAATATATAAAATATTCCAAACGGTTATTCTTCCACCCATCATGCTGATGTGGCCTTGCACGGTACCGCGTGAGCTTGCGCAGCTGCCGTGACGCTGCACAACTCACTTACCAAAACCCCTGCCAACACCCATCTTATTAGATAATCTGTCGTAGTGATGATATATCTTGCACCCTTTCTTTTCCGTAGAGGATTGATGGGTCCTACAAAGTCCATTGCCCATTTATAAAATGGTTGTAGCATAAACTGAGGTACTAGCATGATTCGACAGATTATTCCTCTGTAAAGATCCAATATGGTACATGGTTCAAAGAAGCCGCGGGTGAAAAAAATCGGACGCAAAAATACACAGATCAGAGGAGATCTCCTTCCGCGACATCGGAATTTAGAAGCGCATCTCTGTCCGCAACATCGGACGAAAAAACCACTAATTTATCCGCGGGATAACTGGGAAGCAAATCTTAACGCATCGGAAGTTAGAAGCATTTCCCTTCCGCAATGGCGGAAGCTTAACGGATCGAAAGCCGGAGCGATAAAAGAGCCGCAACGGCAGAGATAGAAAGGATCGGAAGTCGGAGTGGAATGGGAGAGGTATAAAGGCTTCCGGCAACCGCAACGACGGGTACAATCTTGATCGAAAGGATAACACTTCCAACAGCCGCAACGACGGAGCTCGCAAGACCTTCCGCCATCCGCAACTGCAGAAACTGAAGTAACTAAAGCTTCCTACTCGGAAACCAACCAATAGCCGATTGAGATAGAGTTCGTCGGATCCCGTTGCTTGTCCTCTTCCGCAACAGCGGAAGCTTAGATGACTAAAAACTTCCGCAATGTGTTCGCACGGGGACATTTCAAAATGGTTTTTGCAGTAGTACATAGTTTGATGCCGTGTTTCAAGGAAGGGAACAGATGCATTGGTTCCATCTTGGCATATGAGTAACGCTCTGGCAGGTGGAACATCACGATGTGGCAGGATTTCATAATGTGTACAGCTTCTTTGTAACGGTTTGGCGAAGCTTTCTTGGTAGTTATGCCACAGTGGGGATAACGTGGAAAGGCAGATGAACAGCCTGTTGGGGACCCAGAACGTCAAAACGCTTGAGGCGCGATTTGGCTGAATGGCATATGGAACAACTGTGTGAAAGAAGGCAAATCCGTTACTTATGAGGCTTAAATAGAGGAAGCTGGTGACCAGAAGGGGGACTCAGATGGTTGAGAGCACAGAACCTCATTTCTGTTATGAGAAGCTTGCAGAGATAGAACAGAAGCACCAAGCTCGGATTTGAGGGTGTGACCTGTTGTTTTATAATCAGAGTTTTGCTATGGAAGTCGACATTCTTTGTTTTACTTGGCTTCTTAATCTTTTGAAAGCCAATTTGTAAATTCCAGAGAGAGGTCTTAAAGACTTTCTATTCAACATTCTGTTTTACAGCTTTTCTGTAGTTTCCTTTGTAGAGACTGAGGATAGAGGAAGACGTTTTACTGTTAATGTCCAGCTGTTGTTTGTAGTTAAAAGTCAACTGTTTTCTCTGTTTGGATTTTCTTTGCTTTTGAAATCCAATTTGTAAATTCCAGAGATAGGTCTTGAAGACTTTGTATAGCATTCTGTTCGCAGTTGCAGAAGTTGATTCCAGAACCATTTTGTACCATTTTAAGAGATTAATTGGATCGATACCCATTGGAGAGGGACCCAGAGATGTAGCCCAGTGGAGGGGGTGAACTTCGTTATCAACTTCTGTTTGTGACTCTGTCTCTATGTTTTCCTCCTTGTATCAGTCTATCAGTGTTGTGGTTTTCGTTCCTGTTCTGAGCATTTAATTTCTGCTACTACTGTCCACTAATTAACCTGTTGCACGCATTCTTTTACAACAAACTTTTAATGCACTAAAGTTGAGGTCCTACAGATCATAACAGCATTTCATCTCTCTGTGATGGCTTTCCAGTTCTTTGAAATACATCACAACTTTTAGCATATTCCGTGGCATCGTCGTGCATTGTCGGACACCATAATCTATATAGGAGTATCTTTCTAGTGGTTGTGCAAACTCCATAATGTCCTCCTGCAATCCTTCCACGTGATTCTTCCAATACTCTTTCTTGTTCACGCGGAAGAATATATTGATACAAAATTTCATCCGGCCCCATCTTGTATAGTTGTCCTGCGATTAGTTGGAAGTCAGCGGCACTGAAAACCAGTTGCTTCTTCTGAGTCATGGTGAAATCCTCTTGGGCTTTCCCTATCTCCAAAAACTAAACGATTTGTTTGTAATGGTCATCCACCATTCTGATTCTGAACAATTGCACATCAGGCAACCCATTCTGAATGTTGTTGGGTTCTTCTCTTGACTCTATCCTTGATAGATTATCGGGTTCTGCATTCGATCGCCCTGGTTTCACAATGATCTCAAAATCAAACTCTTGGAATAGTAGCAACCATCGATAGATATTCCTCCCCAGCATAGGATTATTGACCAAGTATTTCGAAGCTAATTGATTTGTAAACATTTTGAAATGTCCTCCTAACAGGTAGTGGCAAAATTTTTGTAATTCATACACCATCGCCAATCCTTCTCTTTCCGCCGTTGTGTAGTTTCTTTCTGATGTGGACAACTTTAGAATTGGAAACATAATCAGGTGGTCGATTGCTCCTTCCCCTGGTTGAGCCAAGATTACCCCTAATGTGACTGACAAAGCATCGACATGAACATGGAACTCCTTCATTTAGTCCGAAAAAACTAATATTGGTGCTATGATAATTTTTTGCTTTAGTATGTCAAGGCTCCTATGACACTCGTCATTCGACTCGAACTTCACATCTTTCTTCAATAGCTTCTCCATTGGCGCAGTGATCATTGTGTATCCTCTTATGAACTTTCGGTAGTACCATGTTTGGCCCAATGTTACCCTTATTTGTTTTACTATCGTAGGTACCTGTAAGTCAACAATTACCACAATATTGGCAGAATTGACCAACATGTCGTCCTTAATACAATGTGTCCTAATAGAATATCGAATGGGGCGCAAAATACACACTTCTTCAAAATTAACGAAATCTGATGTTATCGACACCTTTCTAGCATAAGTCGGAGATTCATTGTGTAGTCTTTTACCAGACCATAGATGGTCCAATCGTCCATGTAGACTTCCAGGAATTTATGAATGAAGTCCTTAAGCGTGGTGACAACTATCCTTGAAAATATTGTAGGCGAATTCTTAAGTCCAAACGACATCATTGTGTATTGAAAACATCACCATTCTATTACGAAAGTGGTTTTGTGTCTATCCTCCGCAATCCTTATTTGCTGATATCCCAAAAATTCATCCGTGAATGAATAGATTTCCTTTCCTCCAACTCCTTCCAGTACTTCAACGGTAAATGGCATTGAAAATGGATCATGAAGACTTGCATCATTCAGCTTCCTTAGATCGACGTAGATCCAGATTTTCTCCTTCTTTTTGTCCTGCACAACCATCAGACTGGTCCATTCTGACTCTTCTATAGGTTCAATAATGCCATCATCCAACATCCATTCTAATTCTTCTTTGAAGGGATCTTTTTATCTCAGATTCAATCTGTATGGTCAATTCTTTACTGGTTTCACATCAGGTTTGAGCAGAATCTTCATTTCGCCTAAATCTCATGAAATACCTTTCATTTTGGGAAAATTGGTTGGGAATAAGTCCTGAAACTCATGTAGTAGATCGATTACTTTACCCATTGGCAAATCATCCCAGTAATCCCCAATACTAGCGAAATTTGGGTCTTCTATTGTCCGAATATTAACCTTCTCCAGTTTCAGTGGTTTTTTGAATCTGTCGCCTAACACTTTTGGCGCTATAATGTCACAACTTCCCTCCGACTCTAGAATACCAACTTCTCTTGTATCGTCTTCGTCATAAGTTTCTCTTGATACATTGTAACATGTCGTTGTTGATCCTAGATTTGTTATCATTTTTGGCAGATAAATTACTCATTTAACCACATCTTTTATTATCTTTTGTATATTTTATGACACGCAGATCATTATTCAACCTCAGGTATGAATGTTTTTAAAGTTTATATAAGTTATTTTATTATTATCATTTTTATGGTTTTATTAATTACAAATAACATTATTAAAACTTGATGTATTAATTGGTCTGTATAATTGTTTGCAGGTTTTATAATCTTTTTGGGCCAAGTTAATATGCAAAACACATTTAGCCTACTTTTCGCACAACATATCCAGCTCGGCGTCCAGGTCATCATCTAGCCCGTTGTTTGAAACTCGCTGGAGGTTTTCTAGATGTCGAAAGGTGTTGCTGTAGAATCCAGTCCAGAAGCACGCCAGCAGATAGAAACTCCGTTCACGCTAGATCGATTCCTAGCATATCCAGCTCACTTCCCAGCCTTCCGTTCAGCACTTCGTCCAGATCGCCCATCAGATTATGCGTTGCTGAGAATTAACTCCAGGCATTAAAACATTGGAACAGTCTGCAAACGATCTGGTTATCCATGTGTTTGGTGATGGAGCTGTGTTCTAGATACTTGCTAGCCTGTGTTCTCCTTTGTTCACCACCACATCAACCATCCACGTGCTAGATTGATGCATTCAACTCACGCCCTAGAAGATTCTCCACTACGCTCTCCTCTATTCGCCATCAGTTGCCTGCTGCGCTCAGAAAGGAACTCGTACGCCACCTCTGTAGATCATTCACGATGAAGAGAAGCCTGTGCGCCACTTTTGAAGAATGTTTGCGCTGAAGAAGGGATATGCTTATGCGTTGGCCTGTGATCAGTTAAATTTCCATTATAGTCGACTAAATTTAGAGAGAAGTCGAGCACTAAAGGGTCAAATTGTTCACCCCTGTAAATCATTATATAAAGCAGCCTCTTTGAGAGAGCTCAGTTAGCTAGAAAATTAGTCAGTTAGCAGAGTTAGGAGAAGAGTTCTTGTTGTGATTTACATGAGAAATGATGCTTGTATAAATATCCATGCAATGGTTGCCTTGGTGATGCGACGCCACCTTTCAGAAGGTGCCTCTTCATTTACCTTTTCATTTAATTATTTAATTAATTTATCAATATTATTAATATTTTTTAATGCATATATATATATATTGTTCATTAAATTATGTAATATCGATCTCAAGCACTGATTGCGACGCCACCTTTCAGAAGGTGCCTCTTCATTTACCTTTTCATTTAATTATTTAATTAATTTATCAATATTATTAATATTTTTTAATGCATATATATATATATTGTTCATTAAATTATGTAATATCGATCTCAAGCACTGATTGCGACGCCACCTTTCAGAAGGTGCCTCTTCATTTACCTTTTCATTTAATTATTTAATTAATTTATCAATATTATTAATATTTTTTAATGCATATATATATATATTGTTCATTAAATTATGTAATATCGATCTCAAGCACTGATTGCGACGCCACCTTTCAGAAGGTGCCTCTTCATTTACCTTTTCATTTAATTATTTAATTAATTTATCAATATTATTAATATTTTTTAATGCATATATATATATATTGTTCATTAAATTATGTAATATCGATCTCAAGCACTGATTGCGACGCCACCTTTCAGAAGGTGCCTCTTCATTTACCTTTTCATTTAATTATTTAATTAATTTATCAATATTATTAATATTTTTTAATGCATATATATATATATATATATATATATATATATATATATATATATATTGTTCATTAAATTATGTAATATCAATCTCAAGCTCTGATTATGCTAGAGATACAAGCCATAAGCCATAAGCCAATCATTTTAGAGATACAAAAAAATGAACAGAATCTTGACCCAATATGATTCTGATTTAGTCCTCTTTGGGATTCTCATATAGATTTCATGGGATTAATAGCCGAAACCTGGTCTGCCCCTATCTCAGGTTCAAGCTTTTACGTGTGGGAAGAAAAATTGAGGAGACTTAAAAACTCCCTCATGTTGTGGGCCAAGTCTATTCCGACACCAGTACAGAATAAAGTCAAAGCTCTCCTTTCATTAGAGGACCATCAACTCACAATGGAAGTAGTTTCGATCACAAAAGAAGAAATAGAAAAAGGAAATATCTCTTCATCGCAATCTACAAGCCGCCTGTAGGTAAGAAGAAGAGTTATGGAGGCAAAAATCAAGAAGCCTCTGGATTAAAGATGGGGATTGGAACACTACTTTCTTCCATAAACATGCAGAGGTAAGGAAGCACTATAATATAATACAAGAGATCCATCTTCAAGATCAAGTTGTCACTTATTTTGAAAAAATAAAGTAGGAATCCACTAGATACTTTAGTGCTAAATCATGGCTAAGAGACTAAAGGACATCCTCCATCGAATCATCCTAGAGAACCAAGGAGGATTCAACAAAGGTAGGAAAATTTGGGACAATATCATACTGGTACAAGAAGCAATCCATTCCAGTCTAAAGAATCGTGAAAGAGGTATGGTGGTGAAATTATACCTAGCAAATGCTTTTGACATAGTATGTCATTCTTTTATGCTATAGTTGATGCTAAGGTATGGTTTTGATCCCAGCTTCATTTGTTGGGTTAAAGCATGCATATGTAAACCATGGATATCACCTCTCATTAACAGAAGAGAAACACCATTATTCCAAGCCACTCAAGGACTAAGGAAAGGCTTCCCTGCGTCCCCTAATTTTCTCTATGCAATCCAAGCCTCAGTACTCAGTCTACAACTCAAAAAATCTAGAAAGGATCAAGAGCTAATAGGTATCAAAATGTCTCATGGAACTAAATATATCAACCACGCCCAATTTGCAGATGACACGATCCTGTTAGGAGGTGCAAGCCATCACATTGCAAGAATATTCAAGAATGAGCTAGACAACTATTGCCAAGCTTTTGGCAGCAAATTAAAACTAAGAAAGAGCCTGATTTATAGCTGGAACATAAATCCGAGAGAGATGATAGAAATTTCTCGTATTCTTGGAATTGAGGGAGTTACTAACTAGGAGGCATTCAAATATTTGGGAGTTCCATTATTTAAAATCAAGCCAAAAACTTATGATAGAGAAAATTAAGAAAAAAATATTGGCATGGGGGGTGATCTGGTTAATCTTGGCAGGTAAAACGATAATGATAAATTTAGTGTTGAAAATTTATCCATTGTATCAATGTTCCATGATGCTGTATCCAAATGGAATACTCAAAAAAATCAAAGGACTGTTGAAACCTTTCCTCTGGCAAGGTGGGAAAAAAACGTCAGTAAAAAATTCGCACTAGTAAGCTGGAAAAAAATAAAAATGCCATGGATGGAAGGGGGCCTCTAGGTAAGAGATCCAAAATTCCAAAACTTGGTTGTAGGGGAAAAAATTCTATGGAATCTATTTGAAAAGAAACCGTCATGGATTAGCCAAGTGATATGGCACAAATATTTCACTGGAACAAGGTTGCGATGTCTAGAAAATGATCCTAATATGAAGCATGGATATTCAATCTTCACGCTCTGCAAGAAAAATTTTCCCAGATTCAAAGAGGAATTATTATGGATTCCAGGAAACATAAAGCATGTGAGAATCTGGCATGATTCAATAATGGGGAATTCGCCTCTTATTTCCCTTCTGGCTCTCATGAATTTAAAAAATTGGACTGATAATAATGAAATCCAATGTCTGTGGGAAATCTCGCGATGGGAACTGAACCCTCCTTATCGTTGGGAGGGTTGGATCCTTCTTGAATGCCCAGAATATCTTGAAGAGGACAATAAATTATTTCTCACTTTGTTATTAGGGTCGACCCCTATGGCAAGAGGAATCAAAGACAAATGTGGTTGGGGGTGGTGTACTGGACACTACACATCTGCTCAAGGATATATCCATTACTCAGCAGTTCCAAACGTCCCCAACAACCCTCTAAGATGGAAAAGAATTTGGAACAATAGAAGTCTACAAAAAATTGATTGGTTTATTTGGACTCTTATGCATGGAAGCATTCTAACTGGTGAGAATATTGAAAGAAGAGGCTAGACAGGCCCGTTTTGCTGCCCGCTCTATAAGTTAAGTAAAGAAACAAGGAATCATCTATTTTAAACTGTTCTTTCACCCGAAACGTTTGGGAAATAATGGTATGCCCATGGTTTGGAGATTTAGATCTGCCTTCAAGTATTCAACAAGTTTTTTTGTGCTGGGATAAAAAATATCAAGGCACCTTCATTCAAAATGTAGGCCTCAAATTCTGCTGGATAATGCTCCCAAAAATTATAATGTGGAACATCTAGATAGAACGTAACCAACAAGTGTTCAACGACAAGGCTCAAGGACCAGCGTAAGTTGTAATCAAAACTCATGTTCTTATGGGAGAAATTATTAGAGAATCTCGTTTTCCTAAGAATAAGATTGAACTATCAAGCAAAGAATAAAATTGGTTACATAAATTCAACATTGCAGAAATAGAAGAAGCTAAGGCTAGGCGTCCGCTTGGAGTTTGGGAAATAATAAAGGACCACTCTCAGATGGAAATATGGATGAAGGAGAGGAAACTCTTCAAACTCTTCTGCGATGGAGCATCGAAAGGGAATCTAGGGGTGGTCGGAGGGGGAGGAATCATCATATCATCCGAAGGGAATAATGAATATGAATACTAATGGAATATCAAAATTGACACAAACAATACGGTTGAATCTTATGGGCTCTAGCAAGGGATTAAACAGTTGGAAACTCTAGGAGTAGAGGAAGCAATTCTGATAGGAGATTCCCGTCTAATAATCCAAGCTATGAATGGAAAAAGTTAAGGTAATCATTTAAGATAATCCAGATTGATCAAAATAATCCAGTCCATTTCAAGAACTTTTTGACACCTTGAATTTGTTCATATTCTTCGTGAACAGAATGCCACGGCCGACCAAGGAGCAAACAAGGAGATCAATCTACAAGCTAATGAGTTATATTCCAACTAGCAAATATCCCAAGTTATACCACTCTAAGTAGGCCTGAAATGAGCAAGAAACAATTCCAGCAATCAGTATAATATGAACTCTACAACAAATAAGTTAGATCTTCCTTTTGATAAATTACGTTAGTAGTTTTATGGAGCCGAAAGTTATGAAAACTATTGGTTATCCCAGCTCTGGTACTGATATAAACTAGGTTTCTGTACTCTCTCTTTTAGTGGTTTTACCACTTTCTATATAATATGATCCGTAACCATTTTAGTAAAAAGAAAATATCTGTATTCGGATATTCTCGGAAGCTATCACAATTGAATAGTCCAATAGAAAATAGTTCCATGTTGGATAATTATATAAGAGTAAATATGAATATGAATGATGATTTACACGAGAAGTTATGCTGGTACAAATACCCATGCAAGGGTTTCCTTGGTGATGAGACGCCACCTTTCATAAAATGCCTCTTCATTTACCTTTTCATTTAATTATTTAATTAATTTATCAATATTATTAATATTTATTAATGCATATGTATATGTGTGTGTGTGTGTGTGTGTATACACACACACACACATATAGTTGAGCGTCCAAGGGGCGTAGCTCGGGTGGTTGGCAGATTTGGTTGTTGCACTCCCCACCCAGGTTCGAATCTCAACGGGGACATTTGCTCCTTGGGAGCCATTGCATGTAATGAAATATTAGGCTGGTGAGCCATTTATCGTGATTGACCCTCTCGGGGGTATTTTCCCAAGTTCATGTATACTTGCCAAGCGAGTATAAGAGATATTTTCCAAGGTGGATGTAGCCATGGTGTAAACTGGGCTTCAATGGTGAACCACCATGAATATATATATATAGTTCATTACAACATTGAAATCACATTAAGAATATCCTTGCATTAAGTTTTTAGAAAATGTCTTGCTATATACTAGACCACAAAGTTTTGAACAAATAAATATATTATTTTTTCTTCTCCACACACAACACTATGAGGAAACAATTGTGCCCTTATTCATGAATAATTTGATGTACCTATGTAATAAAAGCAATACCAAACATAATCTAAAACACAAGAAATAACATTGGCTTACACACAGAGGAAATAAAGATTTACCTTGGAAATCATTGATCAGGAAAACCAACCTAACTAACAGTTGCTCATTTCTCTATCTCATTGTATTCTCTTCATCATTTACAATACAATATTATATCATCCAAAACCCTAATCCACTAACCTAGATTAGATAATTCCAACCATAAATCCTTAAACAAAATTAGTTTACAATGGCTAGAAAAAACATTGGCAGAAAAAAACACAAAATGGACAAAAATGGACCTAAATAATTTATTTCAGGAACTCCCTCGATTGGGGGCCTATTAACCTTCACCTTTTCTCTAGGAACCTACAAAGAGTACAATACATGTCCAACAATTCCTAATATTATTTACCATTGTTATAATATGGTATGTATGTTGAGCATGTCAATAGATTTTTAAGCACACATGCACTAATCAAGTTTTTAAACCATGTTAGTATTGTATGTCTACCAATTCTTTAACAAGAGTCAACATTGTCCCAAAAGTTCTTAAAGGATGTATAGTCGACCAATAGTGTGTTCGTAGCTCCAAAGGCCAAAAAGTATTTTGAACCTACTTCCAAGTGTTCGTTTAACTTGTTAACTTGTTACATTGCACCAGGAGTGCTAGCAATGACAAAAATGAGTTAGTAGTAGGTTAATATGGCTTGTCTAACCTAGTTGTAGGTTGTATCTCTGTTGATATTAATGATAAGAATGTGGGAAATGGTGCTTGGTTCTCCTATAGAATCTCTTCATTGTATCATGTAAGATGCAACTTAAGTTATAGATGGAGGAGGGATGGTTTGAAATTGCTCCTACAATTAAGCATTATGTATGTGGAGTATTGAAAGTAGGTTTTAGGCATCCATGTCAATAGGGATAGTGGCTTGTTTTTATGCCCCAAGTTCAACAATCATTCACTCAGTTTGATTGACTAAGGCTCTAAACTTGGAGGCTTCTTATTATGCCTATTATAGCTAGTGATGGGTGGAAAAGTAATATTATTGTCGATAGTCATAGAGAGATATAGCTTATCAAAGAGTGTGGAGTTATTAATTGGATATGAGATTGGCCATTGGTGCAATCAATATATATAGACTCGGGTCAAGCAAGACCAACTACAACATAATTGATTCCATCACCATATTGGTAGAGATGGATGGTGAATGGTTTTGGAAATTCCAAGGGAAAAAATATAACTCAAGATTGCAGGGTCAAGGGAATAGGTAGGGTTGGTTGCATGACTAGGGTGGTCCCTGTAGTAGTTGTTGAAATAATTGTGTGGTGGGATGTCCAAGGCTGAGTGGGATTGAGCTAGATTGAGGGATTTGTGTTTATACAAAGGTAGAGATGGTCGATTGGGGTTTTCTCATGGTATGGGTTGTGGAACCAAATAGGTCCATAGCATAAGGAATCCATGGTGCAAGTGCAGGTGTGTGTTGGACAGTGAAGAAGAGAAACCCCACTAGAAGGTGTTATCTTGCACATCCTTAAATCAAGCGTTATGGTTGAAAGGGAGGGTAATGCTGGAAGTTTATTCTATAATAAGTGTGTTCTTTGAGTCAATATGTTCATTATTTGAGAAGGGTTGCGTGTCTAATGCAACCATGGTAGGTGTGTGCATCACTGAAAAATAATTAGGAGTAGTTTTAGTATGATGGGTTGTAGGAGTTTTGTGTTATTATGGATATGTGTGCATTTTGCTTGTTAATGAAGTTATTATTGTTGTGGAAACATTTGTTGTAGAGGATTGATGGCCGACATTGTTTGTATGGTTTGGTTAGTGTTCATTTCCTCATATTGTTGGTCACTGATTGCATGTTGTTGTGGTTGATGAATGGTCATTTTCTATTTTTTCTAATGCCTTAGCCAATTCCCTTAGGAAAGTGTTCCAACGTTGGAATCACCATGTCTCCTACATCATCTTGATCACTAGTCTTGTGATTTTGCATCAAACTTGTTAGGGGTAAAATCCATACCTAATTTGTAGTTTGGAGCACCTAAATGAAGATCAATATGAGCATGATCAACACTTTTCAAGACATAAGATGAATTAGGAGAGAAACATTAAAGATGTTTATGTGTACCTGACATATAAGCCTTCAACTTTGCACACTTTAGCAAAATAATTCCACTACCAAGAGAAACAATAATCCATAGTAATAACATACTTAGAGTGGTAGGAGTAAAACACAATAACATCATGATAAGAGTGGATAATCATGCGACTTTCACACCAATGGGAATATTAATAACCATAAAGACTTATGTATGTACTATACTATTAAGACATATGGCCATTATCACACTAATTTGGTCACCTTGTACCAAGTTAGCTTATCATCCATTTACATATATTTTCTTCATCTAGGCCAAATCATTTGATCATTAATGGGAACTTGAAGCAATAGTAGGCTTATTTCCAAATCTCATTTTTCCCGAAAAAACCTTAGCTTTCCTCCTAATCATGGGCTTTAGGCATTAAACTCACAACTAGAATGATGATAACTCATAATAAATTGATTAAAAACCAGAATTAACCATAAAATTGGGGAAAATGTATAATAATTCATGATTTTCAGGTTCAAAGTGAGGTCAATATGATAATTCCACTTGCATGGCTCCAATTCACCCCCTACCAATAAAGTACTAATCTCCCAAAACCACCTTTATCCCATATAAATATGAGGTGAAGGAAAGATATAAAATACCTCAATCATTGGTAAGTTTATATTGCAAAATCCAATCTTTTGAGAGTTTTGAGGGCTTGTGAACTAATAATATTATTGTTGTAGTGAGGATTGATGTTGGATTGAGGCCAACTACAAATCAATGAAGAGGAACTCCTCCACGGGAAAAGAAGTCATCAATAACACTTGGTAGATATCATTCTTGTATGTGTCTTTGCGGAAATAATCAAGATCTATTCTTCTCCCCACCAAACCCCCCATACCTGCCATATCTTTTGTGTTAGAATATGATTATTGAATTTGAATTTGTGTAATTAGTAATTGATTAATAATTTGTTGTAAGCTCTATCAGCTTCTTAATTTAGGTTTCTAATTTACAAAAGTAGATAATTAGGTTTTGTTTGAGAAAAAGAGTTTGATCGTCATTTGGATCAAATAAGGTTTTTAATGTTTATATGTGTGCATAGATTTCAAGTATTGGATTTGTTGAACCAACTCTCTTCTGTACCACTTAACTAACAGTTCAAAGTTAGGACTTATAAGTATCACTATAATTTCAACTATTCTCAATTCTTGTTCTTCATTGCTTGCATCTTAGAAATGAAAATAATCTTGGAAGAGCCATTAAAGGGAAAATACAAAGGAAGGGTCATAATTGTCAAATGGAAGGCGATCCATTGGAAAATTTCAATTTGGAAGTGTTGGGATTGACATTGGGAGCTTTCCTAAAGTAATCCATCATATATTGGATTGAGAAAAGATGCCAACAATATTTTTCTTTAATGAACCTTGATGTAATTGTTAGGGTCTATATGGAAAAGGAAGGATAAGTCACATGATATGATTATGTCAATATGTTAAGACATGCAATGGAAATAATTGCATGATTATGTTTTGATGTTAAGACATGCAATATAAAGGATGTATGGTTGTGTTATGATGTTAGGACATATCATGAATAGAGATGTATGATTGTGATAATGATGTTAAGGCATGTTAGGAATATACATGTATGGTTGTGATTATGATGATAAGGCATGGTAGGAGTAGACATGTATGATATATGTTATGATGATAAGACAAGCAATATAAAGGCATATATGGATACGATGATAAGATATGCTAGTACAGGCATATATGGATATAATGATAATATATGCTAGTACAAGTGTGTGAATTGTGTTATGTTATAAAGAAATGTTATGAGTAGATAGGTATAAATTGTGATTACGAGAATAACACATGTGATGATTATGCATGTATGGTCAATGTTATGATAATTAAGTATGTATTATTTGTGGCATGATGACACGGCATGCAATGCAAATAAAAATTATCATAATTAGGCTATGGTGACAAGAGATGGATAATTTGCATTGTGAATGCAAGGAATAAAATGACATGTATCAATTATATTAGTTTAATTGGAGTATAATTATATGTTTTGCATTTGAATAAGTAATATGATGATAAAATTTTGATTTCTATGAATGTTACACCTAAATATCGTCACCACCATGTTCTTGAGATTGGTACTTTAGTGTTTTCCTCAATTCCCCCAGAGTGTGAAGTGTCAAAACTGATTGGAAGCAGATTTTCCTTTGTGTTTTTTCATATATTGAAGCACCATCGCACCTTGCCCATTGACAAAAGGCTTCAGACATCACCAACGCCCTTTGCACACGATCAAAGTGCAGTGTTGTCCATGTTTTCCTTAATGCATCATGCATTACACTTGACCAATGCTCCTTGTCCTCTTGCAAAGTGAGGTTCCCTTCACAAAACACACACACACACACACACAAATTATTTTGAGAAGTTTCTAGAAGAAACCCTCGTGGAACCTCATCCCAACTGACTTGCATAGCTGGAACTCAAATTCCTCCATCTTTGGGATGATCCCTTAACCTTCTCCCTAAAGTATTGGACCTATTCTATCATCTTTGGCCTTTAAATATACCCTCACTCCTCATGATTAGCGAGGAAGAAAGGAGGGATAGCACCCAAATGCTAGCCAAATAGTGTTGAACTCTTGATGCATTGAAGCCAGGTGATGCTTAGAGGCAAAGTGTCCATTGGAAGGTCTTCTCAACATCAAGGTTTGGTTGTAATTCTTTCTTATTCAATTTAATACAAACATGTTCTCTCTTTCCCAAATATAATGTATGTATCATGTTATATTATCTATTGTTTTTCTCCTTGATCATTAACATAGGATTATCTTATGATCTTGTTGATTTCACCTTATTTGCTTGTTCTTGTGTGTTTGTTGCAGGTATCATCTTCTACATAAGTTGGATAGCAAAGAACACCCAAGAGACAAGGATGACCTTTGAGTAAGGTATGGGAGCTTAATATCCTAGTAATTTGATATACTAGGGAAATATTACATAGATTTTATTACTTTTTCTAGATCTATATCATTTAGACTAGGGAAACTATCAATGTCTGCATAGATTGAGGAATTTTCGTAAAAGAATGACAAAGAATTTCACAAATCTCGGGCTGTATATGATAAATGAGAGAAAAAAAATATGGAATTATGGAGTATTTTAGGACTACAAAATAAGCATCAATTGAGTATGCATGACCGAGGGTTAGAATTCAAGACAACTTTTGTGTACACAAGAAGGATATAATAGCATAGATACTAAGTGAAAACAACCACTCTAAATTATATCTTCTCATCATAAGTGTAATAGAGCTTGGGGGTAGGTAAAAGTTTTCTATGGTAATATAATGTGTACTCTTGATTGCTTTCATCTACTCGACCAAATACAATGATAATGAGTGGTCTAATCTAATAGTGTAGAGAATAAAATCTTAGTTGAAAGTGGTGGTTTTAACAATGAGGTTCCTATTGCAAGGGAGGTATTAAGAATTAAAAAATATTTAGAGGCTTGATTATCCTAAATAATGGGGGTTTCATTACAATTTAGGTACCAAAAATCATGAACAATCGAGGCATAATCAAGGACAAACAACTAGAGTAAGTTGGATTTTCCCTATAAGTTTTGGAATTAGAAAATAGTTTGTGGGGGTGTAATTGTGTAATTATATGGAATTTTATAGAATAAAGTGAGATCCCCTCCTTTGACACTATGAAACCTAGGAGACATCTAACGATGACAAAAAATACATCTAACGATGACACAAAATACTTAATTAAGAGGATTTAGGTTGATTTTATATTGATGTAACCCAAAAAAATGTATTTAAGGTTTCCAAGACTTTCTTCCTCTCTTTTTTTTAACATGGTCGTTATGTTCTTAAAATAGGGCGTGATTTTCTATACCATATCATAGAACATGTAAGTCATGGCTCCAACATTTTAAAAAACAAAGCCTTGACTTTCTTAGTGAAGGTGATCCCTGGTGTAGTGAATGTATTATTATATTGGTTTTATTTGCATATTTGGATTTGATTATAACTATAAAATACATCCATAAAATAAAAGTTTATAAAATACATCCATAAAATAAAAGGTTACATGTTTGATGCAAGCTTAATTACTTGGTCAATAAAAAAAAACACAAAATAATTATCTTTGGGGCATGACTTGTTAAAATCACAAAATTTTGTACATATTCTAATAGTCCCCTACTTCTTTTAACCGAGACTAAATTCTATGCCCTAGTGTAAGTTTTAAATAATTAAACTTGGATTTCAATAAGTTTCTATCACGGCCTCAATGGAACCTCGTTTCTCTAAGTGTATTGGTCATTATTTTTCAGGAACAAGTCATATCTTGGACGAAGTATGTATGTGATGTACCATAATGGTGGGGACCATGCTAAGCATTTCTTTGTATGACCAAGCAAAATATTCACAAAAAACTACTAAAATAGGGTTGTATAAATAATGACTTTGTCTAGAATGTAGTCCACTCTTAAAATGATGTTTTATGTGACGCCTAGTATATAAACTAGCATTTGCATCAAGAGGTGCAAAAAAACGTCGAGAGGGTAAAAATATTCTGTCTTTTCGCAAGCCAATCTTTGTTTTTTACCTTGGGAGAGTGCATATTAACACTGAGTTTTGAAATTTTAGGTTAAGACATTTATAATTGAGTTTTTTTGGGGTTTCAATTTTGGATGATAAAGTGTGAAAGAAATAATAAAAAATAACTGACAATGACCAAGAAATTGCCAACCATCAAGGCCTGTATGTGATGCACTTTGAATATTTCCAAAAAGGAATATTTTCAGCTGCACAATGTGTCTGTTCTAGAAGTACCAATGTGTAAGTACAATAGATCCCATGTCATTATGACACAGGAGCCCAAATTTTACATACAAAGATTACTTGGGAAGACTCTTTGTAAATCTTAAAGGGTTCTAATAAGATTTTATTTGATTATTGGGATACCTTAACTTACCCAGTTTCCAAAAAATTATGTTTGATTTCTTTGTTTTGAATGTAGAATGATGAATTTTTGTTTGGATTTTTTTAACATCCCGCAACCTGCAAATCCGCAACTTGTGGAGTGCAGCAAACCTTTCTGCAAATGTGGGATGCGGGAGAGTTTTTATATGTGATAATTTTAATAAACTCGAATCCCACATCTCGCAATGTGTGGAATGCGGGTCGCGGAGTTCCTAATATTTTCGTTTGGTTTGTGTCTGCCCGCAACCCACATCCTGCAAAATGTGGAATTGTGGGCTGTGGAGCTAATTGAATCAAGTTTGTAATACTTTGCGCTCCCGCATCCCGCAAGCCGCAAGTTGCGGAATGCGGGTTGCGGAACAATTAATAAACTTGCAATTTTTTTTTTGATCCCGCCTCCCGCAAAGATGATCCTGCAGACCTTAACCAACTAACATTGTTAATAATATTTTTAATATTAGGCGTTCAAAATATTCTGAAATGTAATAATTATAATGATTTTGCATCTCTGTTAGCATAAAATTACAGAAATTTATAGCGTTGACCACTCATCTGTCTATTGAATCAGTTCATATGCTCCCCTGGTTGTGTGCAAATGAAATTGGAAGAGCTATTACTGAAACAAATAAAACTTGAAATAGTTACCATTGTTCTCTTAAGTACAAAAAAACCACACTAATTAGAAAACAGACCTTGAAATAATTTCTTAAACAAATTAATTGAGAGTCACTAAGGTTTGCATTAGAGAATTGCTTTAACAAATGCTTTGATAGCTTGGGTTGTTAGTTAAATGAGTTACATAAAGTAAATTATGATTTTCTTTACCATTGCCCATTATTGACTACACAATATTAGTCTCGGTCTCTTTTTCAAAGTCCAAATGATTTTGAACTGTAGCTCAATTATTATGACCCAAAGTTTAACCATAAACTATTAAGATTGCTGTTATAAGCAATCACTATTTTGGAATAAATTAACCATAAAAAAACCTTAACCAACTAATATTATGATATGACTATGGTTTGAAACCCATAAATGCTCAAACTCTTGTGAAATATCCTTCCATGCGTGTGTGTTTCATTCTCAATGGTGCCTTTCTGCATGGTTTCCTACTGCCAAACGACTTTATGTGCTTTTTTTTCTCACCCTTGACCACAATTCCCCTATGTGCTAGTAAAATTGTTGTATGAGGGATCTTGGAGTCAAGCATTCTTGTTCTCCTCATCTCTTATGAAATAGGCTCTCCAATAGGCAATACAGTGGAGTATGTCCTCAACCTCGTCACCACCTCAGAGAAAATTAGCAAGTGGGAATTACAAATGAGGTGATGAAGACTTCGAACACCCGCCACCCCAGTATGAGCATTCGCTTCGACTTCCTGTTGCTGAACATGGAACCCATGCAGTAGGACTTTGGAAGCTGTGACCTCTTCGAGGAATTCTGGGGACACACTCTAGAGACAGGAAAACCGTCGTATTATGCATTTGGAAGTATTCCTATTCGAAAATATTCAAAGTGCATCACATCCAGGCCCTGATGGTTGGTAATTTCTTGGTGTAGACAACTAGGATGATAAAGGAACATAATTTCATATTCGCCAACCATCAGTACCCCCTGACAAATGAGCTTTTGGAACCATACAGCCATTGCTGTCTAAAAGGAAAATCAAGCCCTCACGTAATTGAGCACTTTTGGCCTTTCTTTTAGTGCTCATTCATCCCCATTTTTCAGCAGCTCCAGACGGTGGCGCTATATAGGGTGATCTAGATAGACCAAAAAATACCTTACCAGCATAGTTGCACACTTGACAACTGCCAATCATAACAATAGTACAAGTGACAAGTGAGCGAGGATCTTCACTCCTTGCGGAAAATCCAGTCAAGTATTCTGCTTTGATATTCAATTATCATACTAGCCATGGATAATAGCTTAGGTGTTCTCCTAATTTACTGCCTAGGTGGGTCAAGGCATTTGGACTTGACCTTCCTTGCCCTTTCGCAAATGCTGCGGGTGGGAAAAGAACGAAATTGGCTGGCCACATTTCTTTGCTTCATGTAGAGGCAAGATATACTGTTTCAAATATCTCAATTTCATGATGGATCCTCAGAGTTGGCATAACAGATGATTCTGGGAACATAATCTTGACCTATAGAATGTTGCGAATGGTGTCCGGGGACTCAACTACTGCTCAGAAAAAACATATCATACATGGGAATGTTCTTTCTGTACCAGGTTCGTCGGGACATTTCATCCACGCTGAGAGATTTGGTTCATCAACCGATCTTGAACCACATTTATTTAATTTTCTTCTCCAGTTATATTCATCGTGGATCAACTTCTTATCAATATCTGCACAATTTAATTCAATGGAATCAACATAGACCCTCGATCTGCAACCTGCCTTCATCTGGACCGCCCGATTGTGGGTACATTTTATATTTTTCCAAGCTAATTCAATTCAATCCATCATGCAAATGTCATATGTGGACTACATTCGATCCCTCGATCAAATCTCAAATAATGTATATACTTTCCATCGTCATCCCGCTAAACTTTCACGAAACCCGCATCCCGCAATTTCTGGGTTGCGGATTGCAGGAACTTGAACTGTATTATTATTAATGGTAATTTTTGACATAATCATTGTACACGATAATTTTAGGTCACTGTCAGTTATTTTTTATTATTTCTTGCACACTTTATAATCCAAAATCAAAACCCCAAAAAAACTCAATTATAAATGTCTTAACCTAAAATTTCAAAACTCACTATTAATATGCACTCTCCCAAGGTAAAAAACAAAGGTTGGATTGCGAAAAGACAGAAAATTTTTACCCTCTCAGCGGAAATACACAAATTTTTATTAGTAACTTGTAACTTCCGATTTCCGTGTTTCGCACTGCGGAAAGAGGAAGTCTAATTCGGTTGCTTTTGGCAATTTGGAGGATTTGGGTACAGATCTAAATAAATCGTGGGTAGTTTTTTGTTCTTTAATTTCATATGGGCATCCTTGCTCATGTATTTTTTTTTTGGGTTCAAATCAAATCCCCCAAAACTATATTCATTAGTAACAAGAATGAGCGATCCCTTTGAATAATGATTTAGGATGAGAAAACCCTTAGAATTTGTACATAACATTCAGGTTTGAATCCGGCAGTAGACTGAATGTATAAATACTTATGGCCAAACAAACTCGCTTATGACTTGAATATATAATTGCCTTATCTCTTTGACAACTCGAAAGGTCACTTGAACGTACTGAAACATTATCATGTCATCATATTAATCGCAGAAGTGACTGTTACCCTCACCTGTTATTAGCCATAAGTTATCTCATAGTGTGTAAACTTGACATTTGTCACTTTATCGATGCCTTCTTATGATGGTATACATATATCCTTGTTGCCTAATCATTATATATATGAAATATCTTCCTTAATCATTAAATCATCGTCAATATCACGCGCTCCAAAGACCAAATCTTTCAACTGCAACATATTTCACAGCTTAGATTCTCCTCCCATTCTGGGCTTTCATATCACCGTTTAAGTGACCTTTCACGGTCTCCAAGAGATAATGCAATTATATACAGATCATATTAATTCCAAGTTATAGATATTTATTACATCATGAAAATCTCGAACTAATGATAGCGTTTTTAATATTTAGTGAATAAATAGAGCCTCCTACTGAGGCAAATATCATTTGGACCTCATTTATGGTTTTTTATATGCACAAAAATTGGACTCTTGAGCGTCCTTACTTCCCCTCTCATGGCCGTTGAAGAAAAAATTGCCAACATGGTGATACCAAAGGCCGGAATGGGAAGAGATGGTAAGATAACTTGGGAGTTCTACTTTCGAAGAAGGGGCTATAGAAGAAGGAAGTGTAAAAACATATGGAAATGGTTGCACTTTAGCTAGGAAAATGTATGGAAATTTAGCTAGCAAAATGTATGAAAATGGGTGAGGATTGTAGCGCAGATGAATTTCCAACACATCACTTTGTATCATTACAATTTTGTGTTTACTTCCTTTTTTGTATTATAAAAATAATGATTATTGACGCATTTTTTTTATTTTTAAGCTTCTTCAACATTTTCATTGTGTATAAAACACTTTTGTCTAAGATGAATGAGCAAAATTCCAAAGAATGAGGGTAAAAATCAGTTTTGCGATTAATATGATGATGTAATATATATGAACTATCTTGCTTGATCATTAAATCATTGTCAATATCACCCGCTTCAAAGACTAATCTTTCAAATCCAATATATTTGACATCTCGGATTTTGCTCCCATTCTGAGCTTTCATATCACCATTTAAGTGACCTTTCGCATGCTGTAGGAGATAAGGAAATTATATACATATCACATTAATACCAAGTTATAGATATATACTACATCATGAAATTACCGAAGTCATGATTACATTTGTAAGATTCAGTGAATAAATAGACCCTCCTATTGAGGAAAAAATAATTTGGAACTCATTTATGATTTTTTATATGCACAAAAACTGCACTCGTCAGTGTCATTATTTTCGCTCTCATGGCTGCCAAAGAAAAAACTCACAACATGATGATATCAAATCCTGTAATGGGAAGAGATGGGAAGATAAGTTCGCACTGATACTTCCAACAAAAGGCCTATAGTTTCTGAAGAGACATGGGATTGGTGATGATTACAAATTTCATTGTATTTCTCTACTTGCTGCAACTTACATAAAGGGTATCATTATTTGTTTACCCTTCTTCTCAATTGTTTTCCATCATGATGATAATGAAATTGCAACAAATTTATTCTTCAGGCTTTCCTAATATGATACTAGGCTATATATTCTTAAATAGGATATCAAATTATTTGCTATTTCTCACATATGGAGATTTCTCTACACTGAAATACCCCAACTAAACATCTTTCCATTATATCTTTTTTCAGCATCAAGTCTTTTACACTGCTAAAGCATTCTTCAGACTTGCAAGCTTTTCACCTTTACAACAATTGCAAAATTACCTACCGAAACCTGTCGAAATATTTATGTTTTAGTTGGTTCAACATTATCATTGTGTATAAATTGAGTGTCCGTTCATAAAAATAATATGACCTTTCTCCTATTTAACAGATTTCCGATTTTCGAGTTTTGAGATTCCAAAACATATTTGCATTTAACATTTAGGTATTTTCAACTTTCGCTAATATCGTTCTTTGCAAATCTATTTTTTTTCACTTTGCAAACAACGACACAGAACTATTTTAAATTGTTATCATCTCTTTCGTTATTTCAATATGCGTTAAAATAATTTATTTAAGCACAAAAAGTGAAAATAAAGCATGAAAATCGACATTTTGAATTTCGGAAATAGAAACACCGACATGTTCTTATTTGAACACATAGCATTTCTCCTTATGTTGTAAAGTTCAATATTGGAATATAGTATGTTCCTTATTGCAGAATATACGACATAGATTTCCTAGTACCGAATTGTCGGAAATTGAAAAAGGAACATCGACATGTTTGTATTTGAACACATAGTATTTCTGTATATGTTGCAAAACTATCAAAAAAGGGTTGTGACTTATATTGCTTATGTACCTTCATAATATTGTAATACACATCCTGAATTTACTTAAAAATTTAAAAAATTCATGTTTTTAAGAATTAAGTGTTCAACAAACATGTGTATAATCTCCACTTTTAAAATGTATTTTATGGATCTTGGACTTTAATTTTCTATTTTGGACATTAGGGTATGGTAGCTTTGTGTTCAATTTTTTTTTTTGTATAAGCCAACTTTCGTTTTTGAGTTTTGATGTGTTTTTATGTGATAGCTGATTCACAAATTCTGAACTTCAACAATTAGTTATCCAATGCGACCGTTTCAAATCTTTTCTCCATAAAAATCATATTAAAATACATTTCTTGTACAGTTAAAAAGTCGCAACTTATCCAACGTTTGAACAACTTGACCTGTTCAGTATAGGAGCGTCTCAGTATATGATATGAAAAGTGGAAAGGTAATTGATAATCAATTTATCAATTTACCGCATTCTGAAAAGTAAATTGATAAATTGATTATCAATTTACCTTTGTGGATTGTGGAAACTCTACGTTGCGGAAAGCTTAAGGTAAATGGTAAATGGTAAATTAATAATATAATATTAATTTAAATTGATAAATTGATAAATTGAACGATAGGTTTTATGTTTCAAACACCTCTAGAAGCTTGCTACTTTGTGTAAACAGATAAATTGATGCCTCAAGTCTATGTCTCGGTGTCTCACTTAATTGTCTAGGCACTATTTGTCTCAATTATAAAAGGAATTGAAATTCAACAAGAAATAAAGTGACACACAACATAAAGATTAAAATGCTAAATCAGAACAATAATTTAAACAACACAAAATTCAAAAATACAGTATAGGCAAGAAATAAGACCTTTCCTCATGGAAGAAAGAAGAAAATGGAAATAAATGACAACCTCTCTCATAGGTGAATAAAGATAATGGAAATAAATGATATCCTCTCTCTAAATTTTATTAACTATCCCGTTTTTATTTTGTGATTTTTGTTGCGGGAATATGCGACAAAAAATTTCGATAATTTTGTCATCCCGCATCCTGCAAAATGTGGGATGAGGAGATATTTTGTGTGCACGATTCGGACATCTCGCAACCCACATGTCACAAATGGCGGATTGCGGGATGAAAATTTGAAAAATTATAAACTTCAAGATCCCGCAATCCGCATTGCAGGTTGCGGGATGTCCGACTCGCGCACATAGATAAAAACTGACTTTGAAGGCAAATTGACTCTGACCATTTGGTGTGCCTTTGAAAAAAATTGACAAGTTCTTCATAGCCAGTTGAGTAGTTTGATGCAAATATCGATGGTGATGCAAGAGTGCATGGATCATTTGTAGTAGAATGGTGTGACTTAGATGTGGAAAACTGGGAATTACGAGGATTCCAAGCTGTCACATGTGTGTCAAAAATCTCTATGAGCATGAGACAACCACTCTGGGGATTGATTATATAGCAGTTGTTCAAAATTTGCAACAAACATTAATATATAGATTAATACATTATATAGATTAATATTCATTTAGTTTTCTTAATAGAATATATAGACTAATATGTAATCCACTATCCCGCAACCTGCACCTCGTAAATGTGGGCTGCGGGATGCGGGGTACGGGATTAATAAATAATATTTCATTCAGCACCCTCATCTCGTAGCCCACATCCCGCAATTGTAGGGCGGTATGTGGGCTGCGGGATGCGGGGTACATGATTACTAAATAATATTTCATTCACCACCCTCATCCCGCAGCCTGCATCCCGCAATTTTCAGTTCGGCAACTCGCAATCCTGTAAAATGCGGGTTGCGGGTTGCGAGAACACATAATATAAATCCTAAATCAAAACACAAGACAAAAAGACAAAAATTGAATACTGTTTTTGTGAAAGAAATTTATACGAAAATCAATCGTCGGTGACAGCGCAAGGATTCAACTATTTTGAACGTGCTTGTAAAACTCCAGTTTACTATTTAGTCGTGTTTAGCCCAGTCTACATTTACAAAATAGTGTAATATAACTATGGACGAGTGGTATTCTCTACTCTTCCATCGGTAATATAACTGTTTACAGGACCGCTCATGTCCTGTAAATTTAAGGAAAATTGTAAAGTGTAAATGAAGCGCACCAAAATCAAGATGTGGTTACCTTCAGGTGTGTTTATATGAAATAAAGCAAAGGCATTTGCCGTTTGCAGCTTCAGTGTTCCTTTCAAGCAAAAATGTATTGAATTTTGTATTGCCGAGAAAAAAAAATGAGGGAATACATAAACAACTAATAATATATAATCCACTATCCCGCACCCCGCAAATGCAGGTTCCAGGATGCGGGGTACGAGATTACTAAATAATATTTCATTCACCACCCTCATCCCGCATCCTACAATTGCAGGACGGGATGTGGGGTACGGGATTACTAAATAATTTTCATTTAGCACCATCATCCCATAGCCCGCATCCCACAATTTCCATTTCAGCAACACATAATCCCGCAAAATGCGGGTTGTGGGTTGCGGGAACACAGAATATAAATCCTAAATCAAACCACAAGACAAAAAGCCAAAAATTGAATACTGTTTTTGTGAATGAAATTTATACGAAAACCAATCGTCAGTGACAGCGCAAGGATTCAACTGTTTTGAATGTGCTTGTAAAACTCCAGTCTACTATTTAGTCATGTTTAGCCTAGTCTACGTTTGCAAAATAGTGTAATATGACTATGGACCGGTGGTATTCTCTACTCTTCCATTGGTAATATAACTATTTACAGGACTGTTCATGTCCCGTAAATTTAAGGAAAACTGTAAAGTGTAAATGAAGCGCACCAAAATCAATATGTGGTTACCTTCATGTGTGTTTATATGCAATAAAGCAAAGGCATTTTTCGTTTGCAGCTTCAGAGTTCCTTTCAAGCAAAAATGTATCGAATGTTGTGCACGAGTCAGACATCCCGCAACCCGCATGTCGCAAATGGTGGATTGCAGGATGAAAATTTGACAAATTATAAACTTCAAGATCCCACAATCCACATTGCAGGTTGCGGGATGCGGGTTGCGGGATGTCCGACTCGCGCACATAGATACAAACTGACTTTGAAGGCAAATTGACTCTGAACATTTGGTGTACCTTTGAACAAAATTAACAAGTTCTTCATAGTCAGCTGAGTAGTTTGATGCAAATATCGATGGTGATGTAAGACTGCATGGATTATTTGTCATAGAATGGTGTGACTCAGATGTGGAAAATTGGGAATTACGAGGATTCCAACCTGTCACATGCGTGTCAAAAATATCTATGAGCATGAGACAAACACTCTGGAGATTGATTGTATGGCAGTTGTTCAAAATTTGTAATAAACAATAATATATAGATTAATACAGTATATAGATTAATATTAATTTAGTTTTCTTAATACAGTATATCGATTAATATTCATTTATTTTTCTTAATACAATATATAGAATAATATATAATCCATTATCCCGCAACCCGCACCCCGTAAATGCGGGCTGTGGGATGTGGGGTACGAGATTACTAAATAATATTTCATTCACCACCTTCATCCCACAGCCCGCATCCCACAATTGCAGGGTGGGATGTGGGCTGCGGGGTGCGGGGTAAGTGATTACTAAATGATATTTCATTCACCACCATCATCCTACAGCCTGCATCCCGCAATTTCCATTTCGGTAACGCACAATCTTGCAAAATTCGGGTTGCGGGAACATAGAATATAAATCCTAAATCAAACCACAAGACAAAAAGACGAAAATTGAATACTGTTTTTCTGAAAGAAATTTATACAAAAATCAATCGTCGGTGACAGCACAAGGATTCAACTATTTTGAATGTGCTTGTAAAAATCCAGTCTACTATTTAGTTGTGTTTAGCCCAGTCTACGTTTGCAAAATAGTGTAATATAACTATGGACCGGTGGTATTCTCTACTCTTCCATCGGTAATATAATTGTTTACAGGACTGCTCGTGTCTTGTAAATTTAAGGAAAAATATAAAGTGTAAATGAAGCGCACCAAAATCAATGTGTGGTTACCTTCAGGTGTGTTTATATGCAATAAAGCAAAGGCGTTTGCCATTTGCAGCTTCAGAGTTCCTTTCAAGCAAAAATTTATCGAATGTTGTGCACGATTCGGACATCCCGCAACCCGCATGCCACAAATTGCGGATTGCGGGATGAAAATTTGACAAATTATAAACTTCAAGATCCCACAATCCACATTGTAGGTTGCGGTATGCGGGTTGTGGGATGTCCAACTCGCACACATAGATAAAAACTGACTCTGAAGGCAAATTGACTCTGAACATTTGGTGTTCCTTTGAACAAAATTGACGATTTCTTCATAGTCAGCTGAGTAGTTTGACACAAATATCGATGGTGATGCAAGAATGCATGGATCATTTGTAGTAGAATGGTGTGACTCAAATGTGGAAAACTGGGAATTACAAGGATTCCAAGTTGTCACATGTGTGTCAAAAATCTCTATGAGCATGAGACAACCACTCTGGACATTGATTATATCGCAGTTGTTCAAAATTTGTAATAAACATTAATATATAGATTAATATTCATTTAGTTTTCTTAATACAATATATAGACTAATATATAATTCACTATCCCGCAACCTGCACCCCGCAAATGTGGGCTGCGGGATGCGAGGTACAAGATTACTAAATAATATTTCATTCACGACCCTCATCCTGCAATTGCAGGGCGAGATGTGGGCTGTAGGATGCGGGGTACAGGATTACTAAATAATATTTCATTCACCACCCTCATCCCGCAGCCCGCATATCGCAATTGCCATTTCGGCAATGCGCAATCTCGCAAAATGTGGGTAGTGGGTTGCGGGAACACAGAATATAAATCCTGAATGAAACCACAAGACAAAAAGCTGAAAATTGAATACTGTTTTTGTGAAAGAAATTTATACAAAAATCAATCATCGGTGACAGCGCAAGGATTCAACCGTTTTGAACGTGCTTGTAAAACTCCAATTTACTATTTAGTCGTGTTTAGCCCAGTCTACATTTGCAAAATAGTGTAATATAACTATGGACCGGTGGTATTCTCTACTCTTCCATCGGTAATATAACTGTTTACAGGACCGCTCGTGTCCTGTAAAATTAAGGAAAACTGTAAAGTGTAAATGAAGGGCACCAAAATCAATGTGTGGTTACCTTCAGTTGTGTTTATATGCAATAAAGCAAAGGCGTTTTCCGTTTGCAGCTTCAGATTTGCTTTCAAGCAAAAATGTATCAAATTTTGTATTGCCGAGAAAAAAAATGAGGCAATACTTAAACAACTAATAATCACACAAAGCAGTGATAACAACAAAACAAAGCAAGGGTGTTTGACCATCTCATGGAACACCCTTGCTTAATTTGGTTGAACTAAAACAAACCAAGGATTATGTCATTCTCTTTCAGTCAAAGCAGTAATAATAGCAAAACAAAGCAAGGGTGATGTATCATCCTGTAATTAGACTAAATGACGACCGTAACACACAGGACAACAGTGGGCTACGGGGCCAAATTTCTCCTATTGAGATGGCATAATCAGGCATCCAAATAAAATGCATTAGCTAAACACCAACTCCAAAGAATGACCTGCAACTGCCAATCAATCCATCAATCCATTCTCATGTAGGAACGACCGTAACATAGAGGACACCAACGGTCTACGGGACATAAGTTCACGAATCGAGATTGCAGAATCGGGACCCGACTAAAATGGAGAGGAAAAAAATTCTCATTGATTAGCACAACACTTGTCCACGATCATTTGGCTAATTCGACATGACACATGTCGAACTGTGAATGGGCAGGGAGACGAGGAATCTTTGAGACTGCGTCTCCATAGGGAAAATGCCTTCAGCGTAAAAATATCAATCATAATTGTTCAAATTAAAATGGCCATGTTCCCTTCTTCAAAAGTATTTATAATACATATAGGATTACTAAATAAATCAATACTACCATGGATGAATAATTTGGTTTCAATGGTGCACTCCTTGAAAATTAAAAGATTGATCTCACAGAAAAAAATGACGAGCAATGGTACATTTCATGCAAAGGGAGATCTATTCCACTTAAGGCTTCGAGGATGTCTTCATCCTTCATAAAGGATTCATCCAAGAAAGGGACCACGTATAAATTTAATATGTTGTAGCTCTAAGGTGGAGTAAATTATGTTTATGAGTGGATGAGAAAGATATTCGTTTTGACAAGTATCATTGTTAGTGTGGGAAAATGCACTTTATTAGATTCTTCCACAATGAACACTACCAACTCTATTGCTGAGTGATCTGGATTATATAGAGTGTAGAATGAGGGGAAAAATATAAATGGAGATACATAGATATATTACAAAGAAAATAATATTCAAAAAACTCAAACTAGTTAGAATGGTGGTAGATTACTTCTAAATAAATATGAGTTAGCTACACTTATTCATAATAAGGGATTACAAGAGGCCAAAAGTGGCATTTAATATAAAGTATGACTATGAAAAAACCCTAAATATCCAAAACCTTGACCCTAGGAAATGGTGTGGTGAAAGGAATATTGTGGGCCCTAAGGTGGCTTGTTGACATGTCAACTTCACATGGGAATAACTTCTACATACAAACTCCATTTAGGTTATTTATTCAACATTTACAATTCTGAACTCATGCTCTATGATTTTGGTAGGACAAAAAATATGTGATTTAATGGCCCATGTCCACTGAAAAAAATGAAAAGGAAATACTCGAAAAAATCATCGAAAGTTTGGGACCTAGAAAAAATAAAGTAAATTGCCTAGATGTGGAACCCTTAAAATTAGTGGAATAGGTACATGGACACTATTATCCACCTAAATCATTCATCCCCCTTAGGTAGCAATGGTTCCCATTGTGTTAATTTCTTCCATTAGATGGGGAAACTTTTTTTGAAAGTGACTCCTTGTGAGCCACTTGCCCCAATGAAGAATCCACCCTTATTTTGGTGTCCATGATCTGATAAACTCTTTTTGGGTTGATGTAATCAAGATTGAGTTTTTGAGGGGCCATGTGCTCAACCACATTTGGGGTGTCTAGGAGAGGTGGAAGATATGTTTGATGCAAGTACACATTAAATACAAAGTGCAAGCAAAGGAATGGGGGGATACTTAATTCAAAATCATTATCACACGCATAATTGGTGATGATGTAAGGTACATACTAGAGTTGGTGGAGATTTTAGTGGGGTCCTATGAGGTTCTCTTCATATGAATGAAACCATGCATTATCTCTGAATAGAAAATTGTGTGGAACTCAATGCTAATAATGGCACTACTTATACTTGGTATTGACTTTCTGGGAGATGCTATGAACTTGTTGTGACTACTTAATCAACATTGGTTTTGATTATGGGAGGATGCTTCTTGTGTATGTGCAATTGGTAGTGCTACACTAGTTGGGCTAATGATTGAAACCCCAAGTGCACCTGAAAAGGGTTGTGGCCGATAGATTTATGAAGGGCTCTATTTAGATATGTTGAGCATAAGGAAGGATCTCATCCCATGTTCATGGATGTTTAAAGTTGCACATTCTCTATTCATAACCATCCTATTAATTACCTCTATTTTTCCATCATAGACCACATGTTGGACCAAAAAGTACTCAACAACCTAATTTCTCAATCTAAAATAATGGTCCATGGGAGCCCAAAATGAACCCAAACATGCTCAAAGAAGATCTTAGCAATGAACTCTATTTTGATGATATTCTTATAGGGTGTTAAAATGGGCATCTTAGTGGTCAACGACCAAATACATACATTTGTTTCCATGGTTGGTTGAAGGAAATTTGGACATGTAGTCCATGGAGATGGTCTAGGGTAGGTAGAGGAGTGCAGAAATGTTGCTTCTTCATGGTAGGTTTAGCGATGAAATAAATGGTGCATGATTTGATATACTAGAATGAATGTCATTTTATATATTTGTCTAGTATAAGTACATTTGAAACATTGCCACTATCTTCTCCATGCTGAAATGCCCTACTACCCAACTATATATGCCTCTGAAATCAACTTCTCACACTTCTTGAAGCAACATAGAGGTTCCCAGATGGCATTAAAGTTCATCTTGGAAATTAAAGTATGAGATGGGATTTCCTATTACTAGCATCTACTAGGTAACATCAAATTCAAAGTCACCATCATAAAATTGGGGCCACTTAGAGGTCTTATGTCCACAAGAGTTGAGCATGGTAGTCAACACCGCAATCAAAGGTTAGCTAAGGTAGTCCACAATGTGATTTGTGCCACCCTTCTTGTAATTGATGTTCAAGTGGAACTATTGCATATACATGGACAAATTCTAATGGTATTCATTTTGTAACTTTCCCTGTATTTGCATGGACTACAGGGGCTTGTGAATAGTGTGGACGATCATCTCGCTCCCTAGGAGGTAATGATTTTGTTGGTGACAAAACTGCATAGTGCAGTGCATCTGCTTGTCATTGGTGGGTTACTTGTGAACCACATTAGAGAGTGTCTCATTGTGATAGGCCATTATATTCCCATACTAAGTGCAGAATATACTGAAAAACATAATCACAACCATCTATCTCAATCTCAAAGTATTTTTACAAGTTTGGTAGGGTGAGTACTTGTTCCAAACAAAAGCAATGTTTCTATTGTGACTTAGACTAAATGAAATTGGATTTGGCCCCACTCTTGGTCCCTTATATTAGGGGCCAAATTATAAGAAAGAACCCAAACATGAACCTGCAATAAAGGTGGGGAGGACTAAGAAACTGTGAGTCTCTATTAGAGTTGTTAGGGGTAGTAAATCATGGATGACTTGTATAATGGGTAGATCCACATGCACACCATGTTCATCCATGATGTATCTCAGGCACTAAATATTTTATTGCCAATTAAGCATTTCTCTAGATTTGCATACAACTTGTGTTGTAGAAAGGTGATAAGCATATGTTGAATGCAATTCAATGTTCTACCAAAGTTTTACTAAATATGAGGATATAATACGAATATACAACTACAAAATAAACAATGAATGGCCACACGATATCGTTCTTCATCCTCATGAACATTGTTGTAGCAATGGTTAAACCAAAAGGCATGACCAACCACTCAAAAAGGCCTTGTTTATACTTGAAGGTTGTCTTCCATACATCATATTTCTTAATGAGCACCTAGTCACTAGTTTGACTTAATTTCAATCTTATTGAAAAATTGAAACCCTCGAATATTATTAAGAAGATCATCAATCTGGGGCATTAGAAATTGATACTTTACTATGATTTTGTTAATATATTTATAAACTCATGTCCCATCCTTATTCTAAACAAACAAAATTGGGATCCCACAAAGCGAGGAACTTGGTTGAATATGACCCTTTTGTATGAGCTTCTGAATCTAATGTTCTATTTCTTCATTCTTGAGAAGGGAGTGTATGTATACTAGGCCATTAGGAAAGGGAATGCTTGACTTAGTAGTGTAGAGGAACTCCTACCAGTGAAGCATATATATCTATGTATTCTTTTACTATCTTGTTGACCTTTTTTTGTTGTGCAGAGGGTCCCCATGCACAGGTTGTGGTGGCTGTAATGATCTTTTTTTCACCTTTTCACTAAATTACGAAGAGGAAAAATTTATTAGTATGAGAGAGCACATTCCTATAATGTTTTGTTGACATCAAAGAAACTTATGTAGTTAGAACTAGCTTTTATACCTTGTCGAGTTGACCTCTTAAAGTTGTTGGTGTTTTGAGCATAATCCAAGATGCTTGAACTCTAAAACTTTTATCAAACAATTTCAACACTTATGAATTTCATAAATTAGCCACATATGAATAGTTATATCAGCCAAATATGAATCTCATTAATAAATCAGCCACATAAATAAGCTCCATAAATCAACCATGAGAGACAAGATATACCCTCGGAAAACCCTCGAAACACAGAGAATGAAAAACCCAACAATTATTTGAGTATGATAGATAGATTTGAAGAGGTTGGTTTACAACACATAAGCATATTTCCTGATAAGAGATATCACCTCAACAGTGGTGAAGAGAGATCCAATGTAACCCTGCAAAAACAACTGTATGCAACTGTGTATTGAACTTTCCATATGCCTTGCATATTAATAACAAGACAAAACACCTAACATCTAGAAGGTTGCACATAGGAGGATCAATAAACAAACTGAGAGCACCACATAGTGCATTTACAAGGAGGAGCTAACTAGAGCTCCCTCCATGAAAACATTAGCACCCTTCCTTTCCTCAATTAGATTTAATTGAATGTTCATTGCCTTAAACTGAAAGTGAACTGTCTTGAACTGAATGTTAACTAACTTGAACTGAATGATAAATGAATTGAACTGAATGTTAATTGACTTGAATTGAATGTTAACTGAATTGAGCTGAATGTTAACTAACTTGAACTGAATGATAACTTGAAATGAATGTTAACTGACTTGAAAAAAATGTTAACTACTTGAACTAAATGTTAACTAAATTGAACTGAATGATAAATTACTTGAACTAAATGTTAATTGAATTGAACTAAATGTTAATCACTTAGTCAACATGCTAACTTAAGTGTCATCAGTGCTTTACTCTTAGTGTCATCCGTGCACAATTTGTATTATCAAATTTTGAATGGATCTCTTTAGTTAATTGATTCATGTTGATTGATGAACATTAAGCTCTTATTTACTTAACTGATTACATTCATTAATAGTTCAAATGATGCTTTGACTGAGGCATTGATTGAGGCATTCATATTTTACTAAAGCTTTATCCCTTGAGTTCACTTAGGTATTTGCATGGGAAATCCAAATTCTCTTTCTTTATGGTTTATCTCATTATCATTAAATAATTAATGCATGGTCCATATATGTATTATTTATCCATATTATCATATCATACGTAGAATAATGATTGCATACATACTGATGATCATATATATTACCCCATTCCATATAGTCATATGCTAAAGTAATTCACTCTAGGGGTAGCTAAGCCCTAAAGGAGACTTATAGCACTCAGTGACCATGACTACCAATATATCACATAGTATAACCACATGAATTGATACAACAAAAGTCCATATCCATAATTAGAGATCCATTCTCATAGAGTATCGTCTATGAGAATAATTAATTTGATACCCATGACTTGATACCCATAAGTCTAGATTTGATACAACACAAGTCCACAATATTGGTACAACACAAAACTCCAATATTGATACAACACAAGATTCCAATATTGATACAACACAAGATCACAGTACATGAATCCCACCTCAATACATTAGGACATAGTTAGGACTTGATACAACACAATGTCCTAGCGTGATACCACACAAGTCCCTAACTTGATACAACAAAAGTCTCAGAGAATGACTCCTAATGTTGTACAATCAATACTCCCTCTCATCAAGGGATACATTCTTTGCTTGAACATGAATTTCTTGCCATACCAATATTATCTTGGAAGTATCTCAACTTCGTCACTGATAGCAGCTTGTCCAAAAATTTTCAATCTGCTTGTCAATAGCTATGTACTGAAATTTCATTTTACATGACCATGAATTTGACGAAGTAAAACTTCATCTAAATGTGTTTTATCATAACACATGTAGGCTTTTTTCAGAAAGATTGAATATTAACACCTAATAATTGTAGGCTCAAGTCTTTCACCCTAGTAGGTAGCTTCCCAAGCTACACTACTCCTCAGCAAGTAGTACTATCTGCAAAATGCATTTAGATTATGTAGTACTTATCGTAATACCAAGCTATATAAGAGGTCTACTATGTATCAATATACAATAAACAACCTATTCTAATGAACCCCAAAGGTACTCAAACATATGCTTATCCACAAGCATACAAAATACAATAGGTATGCTAGGTACTTTAAGAGACCAACGAAATACTTATTCAAAGTAGCATCATCTAGATTTGATCCAGAATGTAGTTTCTTAAACTAGAAACTATGGATTTCATATCCATCATACGAAACACATTAAATGTGTAATATCACGCTGAAAGAAAATATTATATTTTCTTTCAATTTTCAACGTTTGTTGACTTCAATAATCTTCTACCATCTAAAGAAGTTCTTAGTGAGCTTGCAAATCTCAGCGATGTTTTTCAAGGCCTGATCTCTTTCATAGTGATTTTGTTAGAAAAACAAGATCGAAGAGAAATAACAATAAACAATAAACAATAAACAAGATGCAAATATTATAACCACATTACAAGAGAGACACAAATATAATGTGGTTAACCCAAGATGGGCTACGTCCACACAAAAATTTCCAGTCCTTTATTATTATACCATTTAACAAAATGAAGGGATACAACCTACAACAACCTTGCTGCACTTCCTCTTCACTCTCTCATAGTCTTTGTCACACAATCACATAGATTGTGTTACGATGCTACAATACAATGCTCAACCGTATTACAATGCCTTACTTTTATAAATGGAATCCCATGGAAAAATACCATAGGATGCCCAAAATCATGGGCCCATAAATCACCCATTATTGACCAAGTCATGACTATGAAATTACAACATTTTACAAGTCATTTTTTCTTAAATTTTCACTACGGGGGCACTTCCCTCTAACCCCTATCAGGGGGGAGATCCCAAAATAATCGCCCCCCCCTGGACCTCCTTGGAAACTATAGATGGGGGAGAATCCCCCCACACCCCCCGTTAGGTGCTGGGATCCAAACACATCTCTGAATGAGGAATATCAGACTCCACAACCAACAATATCCCACTTGGAGACTGATCACAACAACTCTATCACTGCTACACTTGTTGGACTATGCTATGAACCTTAGACATGGAAAATTTATCATATTCACCTTCATGCTTGAAGGACAACAAAAACAGAGCAGGAACTTAGTTTTTCTCTGGTTACTACCTTTGTCAACATGTCTATAGGATTCTGGCTAGTATGTATCTTTTCGAAATTTAACGGTTCATCTTCTAGAAAAAAATCTTATGAACTGGTACTTGAGTTGTATATGTTTAGTCTTCGAATGGAAGGATGAGTTCTTTGCAAGATGAATGTCACTCTGGCTGTCACTATATAGCTTACTATTATCCTTATTCTTAGTCAATTCCTCCATGAACCTCTGTAACCAAATCATCTCTTTTCTAGCCGTTGTAGTAGCAACATACCCAACTTCCATTGTTGAAAGCGCAACAACCTTTTGTTGTTTTGAAATCCAAATTACTGTTGTTCCACCTATAGTAAAAACATACCCTTTAGTGCTCCTCTTGTTGTCTTTATCACCTGCCATATCTGCGTCAACATATCCCTATAGAAGAATGTATGAACCTCCAAAACATAATGCATGAGAAGTGGTACCTCTCAAATACCTGAGAATAGATTGTATTGCTTTCCAATGCTCTTTACTTAGATTGTTCATACACCTGCTCACAACTCCCACTGAATGTGCAATATCTAGTATTGTGCACACCATGGCATATATCAAGTTGCCAACTGTTGATGAATAAGGAACCTTGGACATGTATTCTATCTCTTCCAGTGTCTTGGGACACATCTCCTTACTTAGTTTGAAATGGATGAACAAAGGTGTATCTAATTGTTTTTACATTCTTCAATCTAAACCTCTAAAACACCTTTTCTATGTACTCACTTTGAGACAGTTCCAATTTGCAATTTTTTTTGTCTCTTGTTATTCCCATGCCAAGGATTTGCTTTGTAGCACCCAAATCCTTCATCGCAAAATATTTAGATAGTTTCCTTTTGAACAAATTTATATCTTGCATTTTAGACCCTGCAACAAGTATGTCATCCACATACAATAACACGATAATATGTTTTCCTTTATATAGCCTCTTGAAATAAACACAGTGGTCAGAATGACATCTACTATAACCCTATTCTGTCATAAACTTATCAAATTTTAAATACCACTGCCATGGAGCTTGCTTTAGGCCAAACAAAATATTCTTCAACTTGTAAACCAAATTCTCCTTCCGTTGACCTCATACCCCTATGGTTTCTGCATATAAATCTCTTCCTTCAAATACCCATGGAGAAAGGTTGTTTTTACATCTAACTGTTCAATATGCAAATCTTCTACCGCAACTAAACTTAAAATAGTTCTAATTGAAGTCATTTTAACAACAAGAGAAAATATTTCATTAAAATCTATACCTTTCTTTTATGTAAACCCATTTACCACAAGTTTAGCCTTGTATCGCTTATTTCCTCCTTCTTCCTTCAACCTATAAACCAATTTATTCTACAATGCTATTTTTTCTGTAGGCAACTCAACCAAATCCCATGTTTGGTTTCTTACCAATGAGTCCATCTCCTCATTCGTGCCTTGCTCCCACTTCTTTCTAGTTTCTACGTGAATTTCCTCTTCATAACATTCTTGTTCACCAAAATCAGTCATCAATAATATTTCAGGGGGTCTACTTAGGGTCTACTTGACCTGGTAGATTTTCTTACATCTGCAGGAGTTTGAGGTGCCTGGTGCTGCTCTTCATTTTCTGCTACCTTTGGAACCTCATTTTATTTGATTTCATCAAGCATTGTGTACTCCGTGTTTTCCTTTTCCTCTTTATTTACCTACAACTAATATTTGTACATAATCTTTTCATTGAATACTACATCTCTACTCCTAATGATTTTGTGATTTTTATAATCCCATAAGCGATAACCAAAATCGTCAACCCCGTATCCATTAAAGGTGCATTTCTTGGATTTAGCCTCAAGATTTGTTCTATTTTATTTATCAATATGGACAAATGCTTCACAACCAAAAGTTCTAAGAAATGGGTACTTTACCTTTTTACCTATCCATGCCTCCTCTGGAATCCCACCATCCAAATCACTTGAAGGCCCTTTGTTTATTAAATAAACAACATTATCTACAATATCATCCCAAAACTGTAAGGGAAACCTTGCATGCAATCACATACACCTTGCATGCTCCATGATCGTTCTGTCCATCCTTTCTGAGACACCATTTTCTTGCGGTGTTCCAGGGTCTGTCTTCTCTCTATGAATCCCATTGTATGAACAACAACTATCAAACTTGCTATAGTATTCACCTCCACCATCAGATATGATACATTTCAACTTTTTTTTTGTCTCATTCTCAACCAAAGATTTCTACTTTTAAAAGTAGCAAACACATCAGATTTTTGTCTAATGCAATAAACCCAAGTTTTTCTAGTTGCATCATCAATAAAAGTAACATAATAACGAGAGACACCATGAAATTGTACCTAATTCAGTCCCCATACATCTATATGCACAAGGTCTAACTTTTCACTCTTCTTTTGTTTCCCAACCCTAAGAAAAATGACTCTCTTTTTTTTCTTCTTCCATAAACACAGTTCTCACTGAATTCTAAACTTACCTGCTTCAGATTTGGAAGCAATTTCCTTGAGTGAAGAATATGCATCCCTTTCTCACTCATGTTGCCACGTCTATGATGCCACAACACTGCAACTATTTCTATGGAAGCTACATATATAGAATAATCAATATTATGAGGACATAAATACAACGTACCTATCCTATCTCCTTTTGTTATTACCGGTGCTCCTTTAGTGATCTTCCACCACGTTTTTCCAAATGTAGACAAACAACTTCTATCTCCCAACTTCCCTATTGAGATCATATTTCTTTTCATAATAGGAATATGCCTTACATCTTTTAGCATCCATTCATTTCCATTATTTAACTTAATATGTACCTTACCCATCCCAACAATTTTACATGGTTCATCACCCCCTAATAAAACATATCCAAAATCACCTGGAACATAATCATGAAAGAATTTCCTATGGGGTGTAGCATGACATGAATCCCCTTAATATAATACCCAATAATTACTATTATTATCTAATGCAAGAATCAAAGCATCTTATAACACATCACCTTCTACATTTGCTTCCTGAGTAGTCGCTTGCTGCCCATATCCTTTCTTCTTTGGAACTCTGCAGTGTTTCTTTAGATCTCCTCACCATAGTTATAGTACTCTACCTTTCCAAATCTATACTTGGATCTTCCCTTTCTATACTTTCTACGATTACCCAGGATCCTTACTCTCTCCCTTTGACTTCCTCTTCTCTACACGGTTAATGCATTACCTGATGTCTCACTTGTTCTTTTTCTTTGCATTTCCTCGCTAGGAATAACACCTGCAACATCATCAAATTTCAAAGTGTCTGAACTAGGGACAAATTTACTTACAACCATGACCAAGTTGTTCTAGCTTTCTAGCAATAAGCACAATATTAGAATATTCCTAACCTCATCATCAAAGTTCACTTTTACAAAACTTAGCTGACTAGTAATCATATTAAATTCATTTAAATGGTCAGCAACAAATCCACCTTTTGACATATTCATATTAAATAAATGCTTCATTAAAATTACCTTGTTGGAAGCCGAGGTTTTTTCATAGAGCTTAGCCAATGCACTCATCACGCCCTCTATTGTCTTTTCTTTAGAGATATTGAAAGCCATTGATGAAGCCATGCATAGCCGTATTGTTCCCAGTGCCTTAGTGTAAAAAACCTCCCATTATTTGTCCTTCATAGTCGTCGCTTGTTTTGTTTTTCCACCTAATGGTAGGTATAGATCCTTTTGGTAGACCCAATGTCTTTCTTTGACTTCTTATTACCCTTCTTTGCATGTATCTTGGACTAGTTGTCCTAAGGATGGATATCCTTTCTCTATCCTTTGTTCTAGTTAGGGCCACCTTTATCATGCTTTTGTTGTAATGGGTTTGTAGACCCAAACTATCACTTATTCTTCTACTTAATTTGTTGTTCGCACTAGTACAAAATGACCAATTTGTATTTGCGCAACCAAAAACGTTAGTCACAACATTTGTTAAAAACTAAATACTAGAAAATTTGAGTAATTTTGATGTATTTTAAGTGACATAGATATGGATTACTAACATAAAATACTAATACAAACTAAAGATAAACATATATGACTAGTCTACGACTATGTGAATATAAATTAGTAATATTTATTACTTATATCTAATTTAATGAGAAGTTACACCTTACGGTGCAAAAAGCACATTGTAATAAGGGATTAAGATGGAAGTGATGTAATTATGAGAGAACTTGAGAAGTGGAAACCACGAAGTTTAAGGAAGTGCAAAAAATGGTAAATGTAGAAAATGTAAAAAATGTGCAAGCAATTAGTGTATGTTATAGCCTGATTCGACACACCTTATGCATCATGCCTTAATGGCCTTCCCTTGTCCCTATGCAGAATCTTTATACCCTTACTCAGTATAGTCCTGATGCTTCAATATAACCCTAAAAAGGATACTTTTTAAGATACATGCGAGTGAACAACTTTACAGCTCATGTATATGCAACTTGCACCATTACAGCTCGCATACATTGGGTTTTGTGCTCAAAACAAAAGAAAATTGGAGTTTTCCTCTTCAAGTAATGAATAGATTGATCCTTGGCCTTCCATATTCCTGGAAACGCTATGATCCGACCCTCCATTTTCCATTTGAGGTCTATATATTGAGCCACTTTGAAGCATTGAAAGAGGAAGAAACTTGGGGAGTAAGGAAACTATATCGATTTTTTTCCCCATTTCCATATGCTTGAGTCTGCATTCCTTTATCCTTTTTAATAGAACTATTTATGCATTTCCCAAGATCTCCATTATTTGTGTGATCTTTCCTTGCTATGCAGGATTGAAGTGGCGGAGGCCCAGGTGGAGGAACTTGGTTTCTTGGTTCCAACAAGTTGTCAACATAGGTTTTTACTTTGTACTTCTGTTTGAATTAGTATAAATACTCTTTTCTCATCCAATTTCATGTGCAAATTTTATATATATTTACATGGGTATATTTGCTTCATACATGTTTGAATGGATTATGCTAGAATAGGTGCTAACATTTCATGAATATTTTATATGCGTGGAGGTATTTGTTGTTGAGGACAAGTTGTAGGTTTCAAGTATTGGATTGAAATCTCAACGACAGACTTCTTTGAACTTTCGATTGAGGTACACACATTTTTTGTTGTTGTTAGCATTTACATTTATATGGAATATTTGGGATTAGAGTTAATTTTTGGTGTCAAACTGTCCGTTGTGGTCCACCCCAAGCCATAAGAATATTTTCTTCGTAACAGAATTGGTGACTTCATTGGGGAAGTCTCCTTTTTGTTGGGGTTTTTGGGTGCATTTTTGCTTGAATTGCTCTTGTTTCTTTGTGTTTCTGTGTCACATTATTGCTATAGTCACCTATTGGTAGTATTCTAGAGTGACTTGGATTTAAACTTGTTCTTTTCCCCTTTCTTTTGTATATGTGGGTTACAATGTTGACAGCCGTGTACATACTTGGTCTGTCCTTCAGCAGGTTGAGGACATACGTTGTTATTTGAACAATCGCATACACTTCAATTTTGGCTTGATATCTTGACCGGGAGTTATTTTTGGGTGGGTTGTGAGTGTTTTTGAATATTATAGGATCCCTAGGTTGTCTGTTGGATGATTTTCTTGTGATTGGAAACTCTTTTTACTAGTTTTTTTAAAAGAAGTTGTTCTTGTCATTTTTTCCACTTTAGTTTTGCTTTTAGTGCATGAATCATCGAGTCTTGGTGTCTTGCTAGATTTGTGTCTTTATACTTGTTGCAGAGGACAAGAGTTTAGTGGTTCTATCTTGCATTTTCATTCATTTATTTTGAAAATACAAAAATATTTGCATTATTGTATGTTCATGTGCATTTTGCATTTTTTTATTAAAAGAAGCATTTGCATTGGTTTTGTTTGGAATGTAACTAGTCTAGGATTCATATAGGAAAGATCACATTTGCATTTGAAGAGAAAGGAAACTATTTTTATGCATTTCATTTAGTGACATACCATCTTTTCATTTCGAAAACAAGTACTTAGCATGTTTTTAGGTGTGCATATTTATTTTTCTTGCTGAGTCATAACATCATTAGTTCCACATCCATACCCCTTCAGTAATCACAACCTATTAAAATTAACACTTAATTTTAAATTGATTAGAAATACTGTATTTTATAGGGTGCATCAACAAGCTTAGGTTGTAGAGTGTTGGAATAGGATTGTGTGAGTAAACTTCTCCAAGACTATAAAACAAAAACAATTAGGTATCTGAATAGGGAGAGGAGAAACCCTTGATATAATTGGTGTTCTTAGGAACCTCCTATTAAATAGGAGTCAATCACGAGGAAGAACACACCTTGGTGGTGGGGATAACCCTCCACTACCTTTAGTGAGTGCTGGATATGTTTCCAGGATCTTATTCATATCTTGGGGATTTTGAAGTACCTTTGGTGCTTTCGAGCTTTGGGCTTAGTTACCCTGCCCATGCAATAGATATCGCTTGTGACTGTCCACATGAGCATTGGTTATATTGAGGTGACCTTAGTTTCTTTTCCTAGGTACCGCAGGGGTTACTTGCAGAGGTTATTATGTGGGTGTCTTGTCCAGGTAGGGGTCAGACTATAGTCGCTTTATGCGTTGAAGCTGAGGGGCACTATAATTGGCCACACACCTCCACTTGTAGTGTATGGGAGTCTTGGGGCTCTCCTTGACAATACATACCTGTTGCATTCCGGAGCTCATTTATCCTCATTCCTTGCTTGTGGGAATCTATCCAATATTATTTAGGGGTGTGATCTGTATTCTCTAGTTGGCCTTAGGGATTGTGGTTACTTGTGTCTTTATTTGTAGAGTCATCATGGATCGCATTTCGGCTTGTCGTCGTTCTTGTCGCCTAGTAGGCCCACCACCTTTTGACCCTTCTCACCCTATTGAGAAGAGGCCTAAATATAATCACGGTGGTTTTTACCACAAAAAATATATGGCACTATTTACCATGAGTACTACCTATGGTAATCTATATTTCCATCCATCCCCATCATCCACATTGGGAGGAGAAGCCCATGGGGCTCCTTCTACTACTCCCTTATGGATCTAAAGGACTCCGACTTATACTAGCTTTCATACTGCTAGTCTTTCTCACCTTATAGGAACAATTCCTTTTGCATTTGCATGGTCTTCGGATCATGTACCAAGATTTTCCTTTCGGGGTGGGGGGTTGGGTACTGAGGCTCACAACGTTCCCTTTACCATGAATCCTTTTACTTTTGGTATGCTGCATGTATCAACAAGTATTCCATCAACCATACCCATTCCTAGTAGTAACCCTAGTGTTATACTAGGGAGCATGGCAACTCCTTTTATTATATATTCGTTTGAACGTGGTCATATCCCTCCTTCTACTTCATTCATTGGAGGGTGGATACCCTCTTCATCAGTTCCTCACACTAGTGTTAATCCTTTTTCGGGTGGAAGTGGATATGTAAACATTGGGTCCATGACTTATATCCCATCTTTCATCCAATTGTATACTACACATATTCCTTTGAATGTGTTTCTAATGACAAATCCTCCCCATACTACGAGTGGTCCCTTGGGAGGGAATGTTCCTTTTGGTATGGTTCCCCCTTCATCTAGCGTCCCTTTGTTGGGAGGCTACATGCCTCCTCAGGTGTCTGGGGGAAATCCAGTCCATCAAATGGGTAAATTTGGAAATATTGTACTCTTTTACCAAGGAATTCCTTATATGCAAATGCACATGCATCCTTACATGGGCCACGTGCGAGGAGGTTACTATCCGACTGGTAAAGGTCATGGAAATTGCCAGAACCCTCCTTATTAGAACCAATCTTTCCAGGGGGCATGGAATCAAATTTCACAACCTAGGTTAACCTTTTTAACCAAGTTGAATCTTCCTAAGTTTTGTAGACTCAGGAACGACTGGGTGTGTCATGATCCAGCATGGTCTATTGTCCCCACTAAGCTTCCTTTGGACATTCGAAGTTTGAAGGTAAGAAGGGCGAGAATCCTGATGATGAATTTTAATCTTTGGTGCTCTTCAAATTCATTGAATCATGATTCTGTCTGATTGAGACTATTTCAACACACCCTCACGGGTCCATACACGAAATGGTATATAAAGTTGCTTGGGGGAACATACCAGACTTTTAATGATTTTTCCATGGTATTTCTTAATTACTTTTAGTTGTCGGTTCGTTACGAAGCCGGCACATAAATCTTGTTGAATTTTAAACAAGATAAATATACTCACATATCTAACCATATTCAAGCGTGGCATAGAAAGAAGATATTGATTAAGGCCAACATTCCACCTAAATTCCTATTGAAGTGGTTCCTTAAGTCATTATTACCTTGTATTGAAAAATATGTTTCAATGTCCAGATTGGCTACCAATGGACATGCTATTTTCTGAGCTCAACAATTAGACTTGATCTATACTTAGTCTAGGATCCTTTATGAGATCACCCCTGATGCATTGAGATCAAATCATGACCCCAATTAGTTTAAACTTGTGCCACATGCTGATGGTATCGTTGGAATGCGAGCATGAAAGTTGTGGACGAGGTTACAAATCAAATGCAAAATTTGTCTATTAACCAATCTACATCCGAACAAGCTATGGATTCATCCACCCCCACCCAATCGGCGGATGTACATTCCGTTCATTTATCAAACTAGAAGGGTAACTAGCAACCTGAATGGAATATAAAGAAGGGAAAGAATAATAAGAAAGGTGTAAATGAGAAGGAAAACACTAATTAAGGAAAGAACGATGAAAAGATGGTGGGGACAAGAAGCCTAAATGTAAGGTCAAATTCCCATGCAAAATTTATGGAGGAGACCATCTTATGAACTTGTTCCCTAGGATCGGCAAGTCCTCGAAGTTCGTCGCACAGATCCCAAGTGTGCTCATAGATCCCCTTCCGTATAATGAAAACATGACTTCAAGGACTTCAACCACCAGAAGTGGTTATGGTGTGATTAAAAACCCACCAAATCATGAAGGTGGTCATGGTTACATTAATATGTTGTTGGATGTACATGTTGTGACCCGTTCACGTGATTATGGTCCATCGCAACCAACCATGGGAAAGGAATCTCCCCCTCCGGATATCCCTTTGCAGATTGATAAGCATGAAGATATACCACGTGTACTGAAAGGAGTCCTTAAGTGCTCAGTACACAATATTAATGCTTGAGCCTCCCAACACTATTCTATTGTAGAGGATTTTGGCCAGACTCCCTGTGCGGTGTCAACCTTAGAAGTCCTTCAGACTTGTCCCTCGCAGAGGAAATCCTTGTCAACTACTTTAGGAGTTAATGATATGAATGAACCTAGTGTTGTCAAGTTCAAGACTCATGATGTCCAGCCTTGCTTAACTTACCATGTAGCTTTTCAAGTCCATGTGGAGTGTTTCAAGAACACCACTAAATGTACAATCATTGATGAAGGTGCTACAATATCAGTGATGTATTTGGATTATTGTAAGGGCCTTGTTATCCAAATCCATGAATATACTGACAACATTTGATGGAATTCCACAAAGTTGTAGAAACAGACGTGTAATAAACTCCATATGGGAGTTAAATGGGAAGGATGGGCATATAATATCTTCTAGAAAAGACCTGGAGAAAGAGGTAGTCACATAATTTTCCTCTCCTTTTCATATTTGATTCATTCTTCTATAATGAATCAATTGTCTGTGGTTTGACTATACCTTCATTTTTTCTTAGTCGAAGAAGGTCAAAATATTGGTGAACCTGTCTCTTTGGAAAAAATGAAGAAAATCCTAAGGGGATTTTCCAAAGACAAAATCCCCGGACCTGACAGTTGGATTGTGGAAATTTTCCTTGCTTTATCAACATTATGGGCCAACATATTTTGGTGGTTGTTGAGGAATCACATATGTGGGGTTATGTTAGTGGCAGGCTAAATGCCACCTTCCTTGCTATGATTCCTAAATGCTCAAATCCCACTTCCAATTTCGTGTTGCAATCTAATATGTAATATATTCTCCAAGGTTCTGGATGTCAAGCTAAAAATTCAATATCTTTATTTATCTCAAAGGATAAATTTGGTTTTCTACACAAGAGGCAAATATTAGATTCCATCGGTGTAGATTAAGAAGGATTCCACTCAATTAAGTCTAAGAAACTAAAGGAAAGGGTCCTAAAATTATATTTGATGAAGCCATATGATTAGGTAGACTAGAATTTCTTGCAACTTGTCCTTCTACAAATCGGTATCCCCTTGGAGACTACAAATTGGATCATGGCTTGCATATATTCTCCTAATTTTGTGGTGGTCATCAATGGCAGCCCTTCTCCATTTTTCAAGTGATATAGGGGCATTAGGCAAGGATGTCCTCTTTCACCATATTGTTTCTCTTGGTAGTTGAGGGTATGAGAAAGCTCATAGAAAAGGCTAAGCTCGATGGTAGGTTTAGGGGAGTTATGATTTTAGATATTTTTAGTATCACACATCTCCTCTTTGTTGATGATGTTCTTCTTTTCGGTAGAGGGTATATTAATGAATGGGTTGTGTAGAAGGAGATCTTGGAACTTTTTTTTTAATGATTTGGGCATGGTTATTAATTCCCACAAATCTTCTTTATTAGATAATGGTATGTACAAAGCTACAATGGATGCAATATACAACTTTATTCCCTTCAAAGTTGTGCCTTTTAATGACATATGTAGATACTTGGTATGTTTCATTAAACCCAATCACTGTCTCAAGGGTGATTGGTCATGGATGTTGAGGAAATTTGAATATAAACTTACAAATTGGACTTCCAGGTGGTTGTCCCTCAGGGGAAGGCTAACACTTGTCAAATATGTTCTGGAAAAATTCTTGTATATTGGTTGTCCTTGGAAAAGGTTTTGCAATCCATTCTTGAAAATATTAGATAGAAATGATTTTACTTTCTATGGAGCGATTTTCATAAAAATATTGAATATCATTTGGTTAGCTGGAAAAAGATTGTTTCCCCCAAACATTCAGGGGGATGGGGACTAAACAATATTTTTAATTTCAGAAAATCCCTCATTGCCAAGATTCTTTGGCGATGCTTTTTTCATGGAGTCCTATGGAGTGAAGTGATGATTAGAGAACATATATATAGAATCAGTCATTGATCGATTGGGTCATGGTAGGTGGCCCTTCACACAAGGGTGGCTCAATTATATGGATGAATCAACTCTTTGTTTTTGATATTCTGAATAGGTGGCTAGTTTGGAAAATTGGTGATGGGAGGAGCATCCTATGTGCATATGATCCCTTTATTGGTGGTAATGATTTTATAATCTATCGGCTCATCTATTTTATGTGTTATCCTCCTTGGGCATCAAATCCTATCACAGATTTACCGTGGTGGGGATCACTCTCAAAGATGGATACATGCAACTAATTTGGGTCTTGAAGGATCTTACAGGTTGGAATAGTCCAGGTACATTAGTGGTTTATTGCAATGTGGGATTGTCCTTTCAAATTATCTAGACTCCATGATTGGTTGTGGAATCAGACCTATGGTGTGGTTATGACTAAAGATGCATATGATGTTCTTTGTTATACTAACGAGTCTCAGATCAGTTAGTGGTGGTGAAAAAGTATTTAGCATTGGAACTGTCCCGTCAAAATCTCATTTTCATGTGGCTTGTGTTAGAAAACAAAGTTCTCACTTGGGATATGTTATAGAAGCAAGGGAGTAATGGGCATGGCATTTTCATTTTATTCATATCAATAAATGATACTATCGATCATCGCCTCATAAGGTGCTCTTTCACATGTTTGGTTTGGGAAAATATAAAATCATAACTCAATATCAGGCCTCCTTGGTTGTATTTTCACATTAAAATCAACATATCAGCTTGGAAAAACATAGAGCCGCAACATAATACTCTACCATACTTTGTTTCCTGGCACATATGGCTCCATCGAAATAATTTTTTGTTTGATGATGTCCAAATATCACCTTTAATGGTTGTTACATCTACCATATTTTATACAATCTCTGGGCATCTCAAAAATGTGGCAAGCCTCCAAATTTTTTGCGTATCCTCAATTGGATTCATATAGGTAAGAAGGAGCTGCGCCAGGGAAATTGAAACTCTCGACGTTTCGATCCCTACTTTGGGATCATCATCAGGAAACAAATGAAGCCTGAGGTGAAGTAACTAAGAAGCCCATCAATATATATATGTGTAATAAGCTTATGTGATGCATAGTCGGTTCTAGGTTTTTAGTTGGTTTAGGTTTTATAATTAAAAAAAAAATTATATTTTTAAAATTTTTTATCTTATTTTTTTTATAATTTAGAGATTTTATATTTTTTTAATTTTATAATTTAATTGTAATTTTATTTAAAATATAGTCCTTGATTTGTTTTAAATTCTTTATTTTTAATTAACAATTATAATTATTTGTTTAAGTTAATCATTTTATTTCAATATAATTTTTGTAATCTTATCTTAGTTAAAATCAAAATTTTGACATCTTTAATTCTTTATTATAATTATAATAAGTTAATTTTATTTAAATATAATTTAAATAATTGTTAAAAGATTTAAATTTTTATTTTTATCAAATATATTTATTTAAATAAATTAAAAGTTGTTAAATTTATTTATTTATTTTTATATCAATTTTATATTAATTTAATTCTAATTATTAATTTTTTTTAAATTTTTTATTTTATTAATTTTATTTTGAAACTAAATTTAAAATCATTATCAGATTAGGGACAAGAATGAGGACACTAACAGATACAAAATATTCCTCCCTTACATAAAAGGCACCACAGATAAATTAGCAAAAACCCTAAAATGACACAAAATCTAGGTATTCTTCACACCTCCAAACACCATTAGAAACATGGTAGATTCCCTTAAAGACCCAATTGAACCCAAAGCATACAAAGGATTCTACTCCATTCCATGTTCATGTGATATGCTTTACATAGGAGAAACTGACCGCTCCATGGAGACTAGATTTAAGGAACATAGCACCGACCTTAGACATAATAGACACAAGAAGTCAGCCCTTGCGGAACACGCGCACATAACTGGTCACCACATCTGCCTTGAAAATGCCAAGGTCATCGCTAGGGAGGACAACCTGTTAAAAAGGAAAATCAGAGAGAAAATTAAAATTAACCTTAATGATAATTTCCTCAACAGGGATGATGGCGCCAAGATTAGTGACTCTTGGAAACCACTCCTTCACTCCCTGCAAATCAAGAAAAGAGAATTACCAATGATAAATAAACACTCCAACCATAACTAAACTTTATAAAAATTTTTTTACTCCTTTTACACATTATCCACTCTAACAACTTTATGCCAAAAAAAAAAAAACATTCACCACTATCTATACCTATAAAAAACCCTAAGATACCCTAACACAAAGGTTTTTAGTGAACATTTAATAAATCAAACTCTATTAAAACTAAGTCTATTTTAATGATAAAACATTTAATAAATCAAACTCTATTAAAACTAAGTCTATTTTAATGATAATTATTTTAAATTTAGTTTCAAAATAAAATTAATGAAATAAAGATTAAAAAAAATCTTTTAATAATTAGAATTAAATTAATATAAAATTGATATAAAAATAAATAAAAAATTTAACAACTTTTAATTTATTTAAATAAATATATTTGATCAAAAATAAAAATTATAATCTTTTAAAAATTATTTAAACTATATTTAAATAAAATTAACTTATTATAATTATAATAAAGAATTAAAAATGTCAAAATTTTGATTTTAACTAAGATAAGATTACAAAAATTATATTGAAATAAAATGATTAACTTAAACAAATAATTATAATTGTTAATTAAAAATAAAGAATTTAAAACAAATCAAGGAATATATTTAAATAAAATTACAATTAGATTATAAAATTAAAAAATATAAAATCTCTAGATTATAAACAAAAATAAGATAATTTTTTTTAAAATTATAAAACCTGAACCGACTATGCATCACATAAGCTTATTACACATATATATATTGACGGGCTTCTCAATTACTTCACCTCAGGCTTCATTTGTCTCCTGATGATGATCTCAGAGTAGGGATTGAAACGTCAAGAGTTTCAATTTCCCCAACGCAGCTCCTTCTTACCTGCAATTTTCCACTGCGTAATGACTAATTTCAAAAATGGATCCATATAGACCGATTGGGTTCTTTGATGGTGTAGCCTCGAGAGTTTTGGGGATGTTGGTGAAATACTTCACTTGGTATCAGTCATTATATGATTTTATGGATGGGATGTGGCCCATCCACAAACACAAAAGCAGAATTAATTACTCTATGGGCCCTCCTATACATTGCTTGTGACAGGGACATTTGGTCACTGCGGGTTGCTAGTGATTCGAAGACAATTATCGATTGGGAAAAGGTATCAATATTTTGTAGGTTCCATTGTTGGACGTTGGGATGTGGAAGATTAGATCCATCCTCAACCCTTTTGGATAGGTTTCTTTTTCACATGTTTACAAGAGACACAAAAAATAAGCAGACATGCTTTCAAAAAAGGCTCTTACATTTTCTGCAGGTACCTTACATATGGAGGAGTCTGCACAACGTTAACTAATTACACAAAAGACACTTCGGATTTTTGGTATTCGGTAGTGTTAGCTTTATTCTATTTTTTTCTTATCATATTGTTGATATATATGTATGATTTTGGAACACTTATTGTTTGCTTCTTGAATACACTTGGGTCATGTCTTTGTTTTAAGGTTTTTATCATGGTTTCCTCATGCAGTAAAATCTTGGATATTTATTGTATTATGCACTATATGTATTTCATGGTATCTATTAGTAAGGATGGAAAAAAGTGGTTAAAATATCATAGAACAATCTTTTAGACCAGACATGTATACTTTGATTCAATCTCTAGATATCAAGTATAGTATTTTTTCTCTTGAAACAAAATACACTGCACCTAACAGTAGACCATTAAGAGCGTGAGGTAGCATTCAAAACCCTTTGTGGGAAGATTATTAGATGCACAGACAATTTTGAAAGGCGTGTTATGCATCATTACTTATGGAAATGCATAAGGACCATAAAATTCAGATGGTTGATAGGATGATGTGCAATGTGAAACCAAACCTACGTAAAGAATAAATCAACAAATTCTGCACTAAATATAGTTTTTCGTTTTAATTCCATAAAGTCTTCTACATCGGCTATTGTTATTCCAATTCCATTCTATATTAAGAGTATGCCCCTTAACAACAAACATGACTCCTCAAAAGCAATGTGAAACCAAACCTACTTAAAGAACAAATCAACAAATTCTGCACTAAATATAGTTTTTCCTTTTAATTACATAAAGTCTTCTACATCGGCTATTGTTATTAAGAGTATGCCCCTTAGCAACAAACATGACTCCTCAAAACCTTTACAACAATAATAATGAAGATCATAAAGAACCCAAAAAGAGTCACCATGCAATGCATTTAAATATTTCATTATCATTTTACATCGATAGTGAAAGAGCGAAACAATGAGTAGGCATACTAATGAAGATCTTTAATTGAATTCCTATCGCAATAATGTAGTACAATATCGATGCACATGTTTTAATAGGGAAATTCATAATGCAATTTCAATGTTTGGGGAAAAATAATAATATAAGTTTTAGGAGTACCCTTCTATGCATAGGGTGTTTTCTTTTTTCATTTGTCCTTTAGACGACACACATTTTTTTTTTTTTTTTTGGTTTTTAGTCATAAAACTAAAAGTAATTCTATTTATGCATAGCATGTATGGATGTGGTTTATTGGAAATTCACTTGATATGAAGTCACATGTTGTTACAATAGAGGTTATGAGTTCAAATCACACCTGGGCTTAGTTGTGTCCCATGCTTACGAGTGGTAGTGGTAGTGGTAGTGGAAGAAATGAATTTAAATGAAATTACCTTTTTCATAACAGTGAGGGATTCATCCTTTTTTGTAGTTTAACATTTGGAAAGAATATATGGCCATTTGGTCCACATACATAGAACTTACAATGACACTTTTTGAATTGGTAAATGAAAGAGAGTTGATTACTCTAGAAGAGCGTGAAAGATAGGTCTGTACATATTGATCTATGGAAGATAATTTCTCTATTGAGAAGAGAGTGGGCACACATATTGAGTTATTTTATTGTTGTCTTAGTTGTTGAGTGGGTTTGTGACCAACGATATTGTTATACAATTAAATAGTTAACACTTTCCAAGCTATCTAGAAAACAAAAATTGCATGAACTTACGAGTTATTTAGCTCCATATGTCTTCCTTGTTTTGTGGTGGCCTTTTTTTTTCCATATGGAAATATGCACGGGAAACCCAACAATACTTCCCCACATTAGTGGATGGTAGAGGTGGTAAACTGCCGCCCATCCTTGCAGAAGACGTAACCCCAAAGGACTCGAGGCTCGAACTTGTGACCTCTCCCCGAACCAAGAGAGTGTGCACACATCTTACCAATTGAGCTAACCCTTGGGGCTTGTTTTGTGGTGGCCTACTGCCTACATTAAAGTAAAACTAAATGACCCTATTTCTGGTATGGTGTTGTTTTGATTTTTAATCAGAATTTTATACTAGAAAACCCTTAATTAACCATGGTCTTTTTCATTTTTCAACCCTACTCTTTCTAAAGGGGAAAATTTAAAAACTTGGTGGCTCTGAAAGTAATTCTACCAGTTGTTATTCATGCAGATCGAAGTTCACATGGAAGACATTAAACTGGGCTAAAGTAAGCTCTGTGTATACTTATATGTTATTGTTTTTAGTGTATAGAAAATATGATTTGGATGAGATGTTTTTATTGTTTGATACGTGACTTGGAATTAGTTTAGTAGCTTGTAGGAAAACATAGTTCGGAATTGAATTCCCCACATTCGAGGAAAATTATTTTTTATTCTTGGAATCAATATAAGTAAAGCTCGGAAGTAATTTAAAAAAAAAATCATATAGATCATTGGTCATAGTTTGATATCAAATAATGGATTTTGTTAGAAAGTAAAATTTCCTTACAATTTCTCCACTACGAAATTATTTTCAATGTATGGAAATATGACTTGGAGGAGATGTTTTTGTTAATTGATACGTGAATCGAATTAGTTTAGTATCTTGTAACAAAACATAGTTTTTAATTGAATTTCCCTCATTTTAGCAAAATTATTTTTGATTCTTGGAATCAATATAAGTAAAGATGGGAGGTAATTAAAAAAAAGATTTCCATCATCTAGAGTTTTTTTATGAAAGAGACAGATTTTAGGCAAAGTTTTCTATGGTGAAACACTGCAATTTATATTTTACAACAGTAAAAAGTTACATTTTATATTTTACAATACTAAAAAAACTATATTTTACACATAGAAATTGAAAGAATTAATAAATTCATATTATTTTTGCAAATTTGTAACATCATAGTACTGTCAATCCAAAAGAACACACACAAAAGATCAACGAAAGACTCAATCCAATGAAACTTAGAGAAAGTTTAACATCAACAACAAATCTTTCGATCAAATTGGAAGAGAGAAGATCAAAACACAAACTCCAGACTTTAGATTCAGGAAATTAAAGTAGAAATTTCCCAAGCTACTCCACACATCTCCAACATACTAGTGATCTAGAAATGCATATTCTAAATATTAGTATGCATGAAGAGGCAGTGTAGTGATGTGAAGAGGTGGTGTCGGTGAAGGAGGTAGGTGGTGGCGGTGGTTGTGAAGGGTCTTATTGCAATAAATGCGATAAGTAATTGCTTATGCTTTGCCTCATTTTTCAGATGTCATAGCTATGCATTGATTTGAGCACCCTAGCATTAATCCAACATAAAAATAATCTATAAAAAATCTTAGTTTTTTTTATGAAGTAACATTGAATTTTTTTTCAAAAAATTAGAAGACGACAATAAGACATCAAAGATTATATACAATGAGAAAAATTAAATAAAATTAAAACTATAAGAATGAAAAAAAAAATTAAAAGTCAACTACAAACTAGTTGAAATTCAACGATGAACTCATCGCAATAATTCCTAGCCTTCAAAAAGGACTAATAAGTATAAAATGTAAACAAAACGATAATAATAGAAAAAAAGAGCATGTGAATATATGATGCCTAAATATAAATTACATTGATTGCATTATGAAGGACATATATAATTATGTTCAAATATATAAAGTCACTTTATTTCACTTCATTAACCTAACAAATTATACAATCTAAGATCTTTATTTCACTCAAGAATGTTAACAAGTAAATTCAATGTATTCATTTCAAGGAAAGCATTTTAATTTTTTTTTCACTAAACAATAATTACAAGTAAAGTTAATGTATTTTCTTTTACAATAATTACAATGTAAAGTTAATGTGAGAGGTGACTTGCATGCTACCTATCACATGCCAAGAATATCAAGAGCATCTTTATCTTTGACCCTTTTTAAATGAGATTACATCTCTTTACATGAAGCATCAAATCCATAACAAGGACCTTGTCAATGATTATAACCATCCTTTTGATTCGATTTCATTCTAATTTTAAGCTCCAACATTAATAAAGTTTATATGATTAGATTACTTGCAGTGCCATAAAACATAACACCAATCCACTCTTTACTTAGTGGGTGATGTTGGCACTATTTTATCGACAGGGGTTCACTCCGTAAATTTGTCGACACATATTGATGCAAACTCCCTAAACATCGGTCCAGATAGGTTTTACCCTATAAAACAACACCCGCAAAGCAGGTACAATATCACACGAGATGCCTGAGGGAGGGTTGCAGGAACCAAGTTTCCACGAAAGGAAGAGGACTTTCACACTATCTGTTACTCTATGTGGAAATTGAACCCAGGTGTTAGAACAATTACACTCACAAAAATTGCCAATTACACTTGCAAATTACTCACAAAGGAGACTGAATATGGAGCAGAACACTAATCTGTATTGAATAAGTGTACAATAGCCAACCCTATGAAGTCATAAGATGCCACAATAAATAATTACATGAGATATTTGAATGCATAAGGACGCCATTCGAATTTGGTCAAAAGCAGGCTTACTAAATCTAAGCAAATCCCCCATAGGTGCATAAAGCAGTTTCCAAATTTGTCTAGGAGCTCACGAATTGGAAAAATCAATTAGGCAAGCTAATAGATTATGGAAGGACAACTCATACATGCTTTTCTTAGGAGAAAAGAGTGGAGGATGATGAGGACAAAAAACAAGTTAACTTCACCTAGTCAAACTTTCCCAATTGCCTTAAAACTCAGAAAAAGCAGGCAATAAAGCAGAAAAAGTAGACATGCACTAGGAAGGCTTGGAATAAAGAATATTTGATTCCAAGTGGTTTCCCAAGTGCTCCATGACTCAAATTTAGCAAGTTTGACCACTTTGGATGTGTGGAGGACAACTTGCATAAGGTGGAATATGGAAACTAGGCAAATAAGACAAAAATTGGATTAATTAATGTATAAGGTAGCTAACTATGGGTTGATTATTCTAACACCCCCTCTTAAGCCTAACTTATGAGTAAAATATCAGAAAATTATAGGGCCTAGAAACAAGGCTTAGTCACCCTTTACATACTGCATGTCCATTTAACCAAGGAAAGAGGCAAAAACCCAATGGGAGAAATCCTCCCTTAAACATGGACAGTAAAACAAAATTTGAAAATCTTGTCATCACTCATGCTTCACAGCATGATCAACAATCCCCAGCAGTGATTTGAGATTGCTGAATGTCTTCTCACAAAAAACTTTGGTGAATATATTTGCTACTTGTTCTGAAGATGAACATAAGAGTAGGTGAATGGTGCCATCATGCACAAGCTATGTGATGTACTGGATATGGATCTCAATGTGTTTGGTTCTCTGTCTCTGAACCAGATCATTGCAGATTTGAATGGTACTCTGATTATCACAATAGATAGTAGTTGAGTATTCTGATTTGAAGCCACACTCACCAAGTAACCCCTGCAACCATAAACATTGAGTTGCTGCATTTACAACTCCTCTGTAATCTGCTTCTGTAGAGTGCAATGGCACGCTGTTTCTTGCTTGACCAGCTGATTGGCCCTTCAGAAAGCATGAACACATATCTTGATGTTGAATTTTGATCTGTGTTGTCACCTGCCCAATCACTGTCAGTAAACCCAATCAAATCAAGATCAGACTTAGCTTTGTAGAAGATCCCATGAGTCCTTGTTCCCTGAACAAAGTTAAGGATCCTTTTGGCTGCTCTCCAATGGATCTGATGAGGCTGATCCATGTATATTTAAGCCACACTTATTGCATAAGAAATATCAGGCCGAATATGTGTAAGATACAACAAACATCCAATCAATTGCCTATACAGTGTATTGTTTACCATAGGTGAAGAATCAGCTTCTTCAAGCTTAACTCCTGAAAGGAAAGGAGTCTTGCTTGGCTTGCAATACTTCATGTTGAATTTATTCAGCAAATCCAAGGCATACTTGGACTGATGTACTTTGATTCCTTGTTTGGTTTGAGCAATCTCGAGCCCCAAGAATTGGCTCAATAAGCCCAAATCAATCATTGAGAATGCATGGTTCATTGCATTCTTCAAGGAGGCAATTTCATCCTTTGAGATTCCTGTAATGAGAAGATCATCAACATACAAAACAATGATCATTAATGAACCATGAATCAGCTTCAATTATACATTTGGATCTGACTTGCATCGAATAAAATTCAGTGATAGCAGAAAGCTATCAATCTTGGCATACCAAGCCCTGGGGGCTTGCTTAAGCCCATACAATGACTTCTTTAGCATGCACACAAGAGATGTTTAGTATAAAATACTTGAGGCTGCTACATGTAAATATATTTAGTGAGATCTCCATTTAGGAAATCACACTTCACATCCATGTGATGTACCTCCCACTGCTTCGAAGCTGCAATGGCTAAGGCTAGCCTGATGGAGTCCATCTTTGCCACTGGTGCAAAGGTCTCATTGTAGTCTATGCCATGTACCTATGAGTAGCCCTTGGCTACCAATCTGGCCTTGTATTTAAGAGGTGAACCATCAGCAGCAAATTTGGTTTTGTAAACCCACTTACACTGAACTAGCTTCCTCCTTGGGGGAAGATCAACCAACTCCCAAGTGTTGTTCTTCTGGAGTGAGATGAACTCTTATTTCATGGCTGTTTTCCATCTTGGATCATTTGCTGCATCTTCATATGTTTGTGGGTCTGATTCAAACATCAGATAGCATTTCTCTGCAAACATAGGATCTTTCATGCACAAAGCACTCTCAAACTGAGATCTAGTCCTCCTAGGATCATTAGGATTTCCAGCTAGTTCTCCAGCTGCATGAATGGTATTTGCTGCCCATTTTGGTCTTGTAGGACTATTAGGATCTGCAATTAAATCATCATTATCAGACATATCAGACTTAGCAAGTTCAACTATCTCTTCACTTACATTCAATGGTTCTGGTGGTGAAGAGGATTCTCCAACTTCCACTGCTGCTAAAGGCTCTTCTTGGAACTGAACACTCCTTTCAATGAAGGATTTGTTTGTGCTCAAATTGATCAGCCTGTACCCTTTTGAATCTTCAGAGTACCCAACAAATATACACTCTTGGCTTTGGTGCTGCAAAGCCTTCCTCTTTTCTGTTGGAATTCTAGCCCAAGCCCTTGAGCCAAAAATCCTGAAATGGGTCACATATGGCTTGTGCTCACTCCATGCTTCAAAAGGAGTCATACCATCAAGCTGTTTATGAGGCACCCTATTCTAGATATAGGCTGCATAGTTAATAGCTTCGGCCCAAAAATTTGGTGGCAAAGTCTTAGCCTCCATCATGCAGGTTGCCATCTCTTTTAGTGATCTGTTCTTCCTCTCAGCAACACCATTCTGTTGTGGTGTGTAAGGGATAGAATGCTGCATCTGAATACCTGCATCTGCACAATATTGAAGGAACTCAAACTTGACATACTCACCACCATTGTCAGATATGAGGACCTTGAGTTTCCTCCCAGACTAGTTTTCAACCAAAGCCTTAAAGACTTTGAAGAGGCCATAAACTTTAGACTTGTGTTTCAGGAAGTAAAACCAGCAATACTTGGAAAAGTCATCTATGAATGTCAATGCATATTTGGCCTAACTCATTGACATATGAGGAAATGGGCCAACAACATCACTGTGGATCAACTCAAGAGGTGCAGAGGTTCTCTCATGACTAGCTTTCTCAAATTTATGCTCTGGGTGTTTTCCTAAGATGCAACCTTGACAGACTCCTTTGGAAAACTTAATATTTGGTAACCCTATGACCATTTATTTTTCACTAGGATCAGAAAGATACTTGTAATTAAGATGGCCAAATCTTTCATGCCAAATCTTGCTTGCCTCATTAGCATGAATCAGAAGAGAAGAGGGTTTTGAGTAGGGTAGGAAGTGTGAGAACATGTATACCTTCGAAGTGTGATTTGCAAATCCTTTTGCAATGACTTTACCACTTTAGATCTCTATGATCTCAACTTCATTAGGGGATAATATGACCTTCTTTGGAGACCCTGTGTGGGTCATCTAATACACTGATAAGAGGTTAGAGGAAAGACCTAGAACATATAATACATTGCTGAACTTACCATGGTCAAGATCAATCCTCCCTTTACCCAAACTTTCAGTGAGAGAGTCATCTCCCAGTATAATTGGTGGACCTTTCAACATGTCAAGTAAGGTGAATGCCTCCTTGGTTGAAACCATATGTCTTGAAGCTCCAAAATCAATGATGAAACTAGGTGAGCTTGATGTGCCAGCAACCAATGCATGAACTCTCTCTCTATATTCTGAATTTGATCCTCCTTCCCTCTTCTTTGAGCTGTCAGGAAGGGAGATTCCATTCTTCTCCAGGATTTGGGTCAGCATGTCTATTTGCTTCTTCATGCAAGAGCTTTCAGAATGATTTCCCTTACTGCAGTATGTGCACTTGCTCATTTCTCCTTTGTTCTTCTTCTTCTGGAAGTTCTTCTTGGAACCTTGGGGTTCCTCTGGAGACTTGTTCTTGTCTCTCTTTTGCTCAGGTGGCTTCTTAGCTTTCTTCTTGCTTTTTGAATCCACCCTTGAATCTCCAGCAACCAGAGCTTGGTCTTTGGAAGGTTTGATGGTGCCCATCATCACCAATTTATCTTTTTCTTGTGTGAGAGATTCCATGAAATCTGCAAGGCTAGGCATTTTCTAGGCTCGAGCTATCTACTTTGTGCCATGGAAGGTCAAGACAAACACTGAATAGTTAGGGAAAAGCTTTGAGAGTATGGCCAAAACCAGTTGCTCCTCCTTCTTTTCGATCCCACACTGTTTTAGCTGCAAAACAAGGGCTTTGAACTTGGAAAAATAGAGTTGCAGGGATTCAAAGCTATTGGGACTCAAGGAGATCAATTCATTTTCAATTTGATGTCCCCTCATCTCACCTATATTACCAAAAATCTCAACAAGCTTCTACCATACTTCATATGGTGATGTTAATCCATCAAGATGGAAAAGGAGGTCTCTGGATATGCTTAGACACAGGAGACCATAGGCCTCATCCCTCCTGTTGTGCCATTTAATTTTCTCTGCAGCTGCATTGGGCTCTACTTCTATTTCCATAGTCACTCTGTAGAGGCCTTTCACTCTCAACAGTATCTCCATCTCCGCTTTCCATTCAAATAAGTTAAATGGAGTCAATATGATCTTTTGAGATTGATCCATAGCTCAGAAATTGTCCCTTCAGTCAGTAGAATGATCCCAGTCAATGATGTCGAACCTACAATAACAAATTGGAAGGAGAGAAATTGATTACAAAGGCTTTGATATCATGTGGAAATTGAACCCATGTGTTAGAACAATTACACTCACAAAAATTGCCAATTACACATGCAAATTACTCACAAAGGAGACTGAATATGGAGTAGAACAATAATCTGTATTGAATAAGTGTACAATAGCCAAACCTATGAAGTCATAGGCTGCCACAATAAATAATTACATGAGATATTTGAATGCATAAGGATGCCATTCGAATTTGGTCAAAAGCAGGCTTACTAAATCTAAGCAAATCCCCCATAGGTGCATAAAGCAGTTTCCAAATCTGTCTAGGGGCTCACGAATTGGAAAAATCAATTAGGCAAGATAATAGATGATGGAAGGACAACTCATACATGCTTTTCTTAGGATAAAATAGTGGAGGATGATGAGGACAGAAAACAAGTTAACTTCACCTAGTTAAACTTTCCCAATTGCCTTAAAACTCAGAAAAAGCAGGCAATAAAGCAGAAAAAGCAGGCATGCTCTAGGAAGGCTAGGAATAAAGAAGATTTGATTCCAAGTGGTTTCCAAAGTGCTCCATGACTCAAATTTAGCAATTTTGACCACTTTGGATGTGTGGAGGACAACTTGCATAAGGTGGAATATGGAAACTAGGCAAATAAGAAAAAAAATGGATTAATTAATGTCTAAGGTAGCTAACTATGGGTTGATTATTCTAACACTCTACTGCAACATCACCCAGATATCCAGGTTTTCAATCATACCATTAACCAGATCTACTTATCACTATGGGTTACACTCGTACTTACTCAGGTTTAGATTGACAACGACATGTTAACATCATGATTCAGATTCGAATTTAGATTAATAAATAGATAGACATATAGTAAACAAATAACCTCTGTAAGGATTTGCATCATTCAGATTAAACATGTAAACAAAAATTTTGCATCATTATAGATTTCGCTCAATTCAAAAGGAAACACATCTCATAGAAACATAGAAAAGAGGCAGAATTATGTCATCAACTGAGTCTTCATATCATTAATACCAGAGATACACAAAAAAATGCAGAAAAAATCCCTTAGCTGATTAGCCTTAGACCAGAAAAATACATTCATTCCTTCGATGATGTCTTTGCCATTCATTCCTTACACTTACAATCCTAACTCTATTTATAGGCTTACTAATATGTTACAAAATGGTCCACTTGACCAATCTCCTAACTAACTTGACCAAAATGACCTCAATTGTTGGTTTCTTCCTTCGCCACGGTTGACTCTTATTTTTGTCGACGTCCCTCTTGTCGGTGTCAGAAACACACTTTTCACCTTCTAACCCCTTTCCAACATGTCCCCAACACAAACATGTGGGTAGTCCTCGAGCCACCTTAGCTGGAAACCATTGGTACGTTCAACTTTGTCTTGAAGTCGTCATATTTGGTTTTAACTTGGTTGACGACTTCCTTTAATTTTACTCTAAGTGTTGCGCACTCTTCCACCTCATGTTCCATCGGGTGGTGTTTAGACATCTATTGCACTTTGCTTTGTGTTTTCTTGGTGTTGGTGAGTTCCTCCATGGCCTTAAGCACTAGTTTCTCCACGGTACCTTGAATTTCTTCTAACTGTGTTGTCCTCCATTGGCGTTGTTGCCGTGCCTTGTTAACACACTACTATAATGATTTTAGCTCCATTGCCTTGGTCACCTATGCAAGTAGGGGAATCGCTTTGAGTGATCTCTGCAGTGCTATTAACTGTGATTTTTCCTTGTCGAGCTGCCCATCTAGTTGGAGCAGTTGGTTTGTCTTGTACCAGGCTCCCCCAATATTGTGTTTTCGCCTCGGTAAATAACTCCATGGATTTCTCTAGGTCCTCTATTTTTGCAATAGTGTTTTCAATTGCACTTCTCCTCTCTGCTAGTTTCTCTAGAGGTGTGTTGGGTACCTCTCTAGCCCGCAATTATTCATTGTCCTTCCAGAGGTATACGAAAAATTTCCCCTGTTGCAATATTTTTACTTCGGACACCATTTTTGGACTAACTTCTGGTAATTGCTCGTAGGACAATGATACTTCTATTTCGAGTCTCTACATGTTGTCAAATGACTTTTTTCGTTCATCTACGACTGCCTCCTTTTCCAGCTTTAGTCGTTAAAGTTTTGCTTGATCATTCTCTTCTTGTTGCCTAGACCGGGCCAATTGATCATGAACAATCGCCTCACGGTCTCTGATCTCCTAACTCGCTTCATTTTGAATTTGTGCTAGCATGTGCATCGAAAGATTGTTGAGTTCGAGACTGATTAAGTCAAATCCTGTCAGCATAGCATCATCTTCCTCATTCCCCGTTGTGACCTACTGTGGTATGATCTGTGCCAATCACACCTTCTTGCCAATATCCACCTCGACTACTCTTTGTAGCACACCATCTTGTGGTATCTTCGTCTCTAGCACTGCATTTGTCAATGTTTGTAGCAACCTTGTAACTTGATGGAAGTATCTCGTGATGTTTTTTTGTTACCTTTGCTTGGATTTCGTTGGTTACTATATTGATTGCGTCCACTACTTTGTTCATTTGCTTTTAAGAGAGCCTTGCGGTACTACTCCCCTTCCCTTGTTTGAACTGATGCTTTGTTTGTGCTTCTTCCTATTATTTCTCTAAGTCTGACTCCGTCGGAGTTGTGTATGATGCCTCTTCTTGTGAGTTCTCTTATTCTTATGAATCCTTAGGAAACTCTTGGTTTTGTGGGACATCCACTGGGGGTCCATCTCCTGTGTATGACAAGTCCTCATCACTTACCAGTATTTTCCACTTTGCAGGCCATTATGTTATAATGGCATCCAATTCTTCACCAGTCAGCTTATATTGTGTTGTAAGCCACTATTGTTGTGCATCTTTCTGTGCTTGAATGTGTATGGCATGCAGTCCCATGGCCAATCGTGCAATATTTTGTTATTTCTTCGTGGCTTCATTTGTAAGTCATGGTATCTTCACTGTTTGATCATGTAGAGCATCTAAATATAATTAAAACTGAATGTTGTTTTCAATTTTCCTTTCCTTGTCATCGAGCACCCACAAGTTTTTGTACCATGTGCCTCGGTAGATATTGATGAATTCAATCTCCATTCCTTGGTAATGTGTTGGCTCCATCTATCCAACCAGTTCGATGAGTATAAGCAACCAAGAGTATGTGAATGAATTTATGACCTCTTGCGCTAACACGACGTTCTCCATTAGCTCATTTAGCAAAAATAGGGACTAATTCATCTGCACGCCAGCTGCACACTTCTCCATGGATGTGATTACTCCTCATGTACACCAGTTCGGTTGGTTCTTCCATACTACCTTCATTGCCAGCAACTTTTCTCTAATTCTGACTTCCTGGTCATTGATAGTACTGATTACATACACCCTTTTGTCCTTTACTACGCCATACTTATTCCTTAGTCTTGTTTCCAACTTCTTGTCGTTGTCCTTCCATGTGAAGTATTGGGACGGATCCACCCCTGCCTTGGGGAGGCTAGTGATTTGACATATTAAATCAACCATAATTGGGACCTTTATCCCCAATGATAGATAACCGCCATGGAAACATGCCAACATCTGCTTTACACATGCATTTACCTCTGGGGATCACCCAAAGTGTGGCAGGGGGATAGNTCAACCATAATTGGGACCTTTATCCCCAATGATAGATAACCGCCATGGAAACATGCCAACATCTGCTTTACACATGCATTTACCTCTGGGGATCACCCAAAGTGTGGCAGGTGGATAGTTGATAGCATCCTAGACTGTTGCAGTCCCAATGCCTATTGTGCCAGGTCCATGGTGATTGGACCCCTTTCGTTGTGTTTTATCTCCTCATATGTGCCATCTATGCATTTTGGGTATGCCAGAATGTTGTGGTTGCTATATTGTAGTTTCTGCAGCCTCGGTACTATATTCATTATCATGTGGACTCCCTTAGGTGTCGCAAGAATCTTGATGGTATACTTTTGGCTTTTGCTCGTGCGTACCATCGGGGATCCTGACTTTCTTGGTGGTATGTACCCCAAGATATCTACTATCGTTAGTGTGGTTTACCCCTCACTGTTGTTTCCTCCATCATCGTAGTCGACATGCCAACTTCTTCCTCTGCTGCGCCTCCCTTTGTCGAACTCTGAGTTTTCTTAGTCCTTCGGTCTGGAGTTATTGGGAGATTCACGCTCCTTTTCTTCTTGACTGGGCTCATTGATGCAAACCTAATATCTGGTTTCTCTTCTACGATTGCTACTCTTTCTATTGGAGATCCCTACGTACTGGTGCTCAAAATCATCTGCGCCATGGTTTCTACACTACTTCTCTCCTCTCTTTCTCTTGCTTTTCTTTTCTCTAATTCATCTTCTCAACCCTCAAAATGGGTTGAACCATGCCCCTTGGCCCATTTTTATAGCCTTTGATCCTTCTGTGTGAACGATTTGGAGCATCATTTCCAAATCCATCAGAGATTAACCAAAGTCGACATCGATTCTAAAAATATGATGACTTCATTCGTCAATACATGTGCGTCTTTCCAACTTGCGTCGTCTCCCGCATGGTGTAATTGTTGCATTTATTGTCTGATTTGACCATTTTGCACCTCATGAGATGTCTCCAAGCTTCAAACTTTGTTGTGATTCACCTTTCCTTATTCCCTTTTCCTTTGTCGACAAGATTTTGAACTTTTCCTTTTTTTTCATACGCAACTGTCAGCATTGGTGTCGTACCTGGCTATCTCGATAGGGCTTTAACCGATTTCCATTCACTATTTTCGGTAGAAATACTCTGTCTAACTTCTACAATTGCACCCCACCTTCGTCGGTAATGAGATGTATGACATAGGGATCTAACCAATGCATTTGCATCTTACCTGGGTGCTTCACGAACCTGCTGCCGTAGCGGAGAACCATATCTCCACGCTGGAAGTGCTTCGTATTTACATCATGATCATGCCATTCCTTTTGTCAATCCTTCTCCATTTTCTAGTGAAAACATGCAATGAAACAATCCTCTTCAAGCTATAATAGTTGTTTCAATCTTTCCTCAACTGCTCCTTCGTCGCTCATGCCTGTTGCTACTACTATGCGTAGACTAGGAACAATATATTCCATGGGAATCACTGCTTCTTGTCCATAAACTAACTTGAATGGAATTTATCCCATAAATATTTTACATGTTGTCTTGTAGGCCCATAATATCATAGGGATTTCTAGATCCCAATCGTCATGATTTGCGTTGCATACCTTTGTTAGCGTGTTTTCCAATATCTTGTTGAACGCTTTGACTGCTCCATTTGCTTGTGGGTGATATGGAGTTATTTTCTTGTGTTGTATATGAAATTACTCAATTATCGCTCTAATTTTCTAATTGACAAAGTGATCCCCTTGGTCTCTCATCAGTATCTTGGGGCATCCAAATCTAGTAACCACATTGTTGAATAGGAACCTTGTGCTATCACAACTGTATAATCCTTCACTGGTGCTGCCTGAGCCCATTGTTGGCGAGAACCCACCAACAAAGCCTTGTCAACAAGGGTTCTCACTCTGTCGATGCCCAACCAGCGTGATCTCCTTGAGCACCAGCCCAAACAGGTTTTACCTTTCCCAGCAACATCCGTAGAGCAGACGAAGTCTCACTTGAGATGTTTAAGGGAGAGTTGTCAGAACCGAGTTTTTGGCAGTGAGGACAGAGGATATGGGATCTGATTTGGAGACAACATAACTATTGCATCCATAATTATGCAGTCATCATTGATTCATTTCCACAACTATAGATTGCATCATACATTTGTCACAATATCACTAGTGCAGTAGCATCATTTATAAAACATCTCAACTCATAATGCAATGAAAATGTAACAGACTTAAAATAGATCACATTAACATCAATATAGCAGAAATGGAATAGACCACAATGACATCATATCAGATCGTATTAACATAAATATAGCAGAAATGGAATAGACCACAACAACATCATATTAGATCGCAGCATCATAACAAATCTAGATCACAACAACATCATAACAAAATAGATCGCAACAACATTACATATTACATCGCAACAGGAATAAAAGATAAGATTTGTGCAACAATTGTCATATCATATTAATCTTATGCAAAGGATCCAAAACACAATTCTTCTTCACAACAGGAGGCTGTATACATCAGGAAAAACCCAAATAGATCGTCGATACAACAGGAAATTCTCCAAGACCAGAGACAGATTGGACTAGACCTCATGTGATACTCTTCTCTTGATTATGTCTATCAATTTGATCATATCTATTCAATTGAAAAACTAGTTCTATAAACAGGCTTGCGCCTTTACATTGAGGGTCCACTTCTAACTAACTTATAACCGCTAATGACCTATTGTGACAAAACTTGGTCAAATAATATATTAAATATTCAAAACAGTTATTCTTCCGCCCATCGCGCTGATCTAGCCTTGTGTGGTACCACATGAGCTTGCGTAGCTTCCACAACGCTGCGCAACTCACTTACCAAAACCCTTGCCAACAGGCCCCCAACACAATCTTGTGGCTCGTCCCCGAGCCATGTTAGGTTGACAGGGTTAATGTCGAAATTCGTGCTTTAAAATCTTTGAATTGATGCACGATCTCACGAACCTGAAGATGGACTTTGTCAGAACACTCTGATAATTATTCAAAGCATGCTGCACCAGGTGCTCTTGTCTAGCCTTTCCGTTGATCATCTGCCGATTCTCCTGCACCGCCTGCAGCATGGCAACTAATTTAACCACTAACTGTCCACCAATTTCTTGAAATTCGTCTAGATGAGCGTGGTGCTTTTGTTGGTGTTCCTATGCACGGGTGGCTCTCTGCTGAAGACACTTCAATTCCTTAGCCCTAGTGATCTCCACCATCAACGGCATCGCCTGCAGCAATGTCTCCAGTGTCGTTAGCTAGCCTTCAGCTTCTTGCACCTATGCTGTCAACTGATCAAGCTGCTCATCTTGGACAATGCTCTGCCAAAAGTATGTGGTCGCCTCCATAATTTTCTTGGCCTCATGCTCCATGGTTTTGAACTGAGTCACGATTTCTTCAATGGAAGCCTTCCTTTCAACAACCTGCTTCGACAGTGTCGTAGGTTGGACCAGGGCATTAAGCATTAGGTTGGTATCCTGGAGCTGGACAATAGTTTTCCCCAATCACTTGGCCTTATCGACTGGGGTGAGCTCGGCCATGCTCTCAAAGATATGATGACAAGCCTTAGTGATAGCTTTCTCAACCTCACTGCATCTTGCACACAGTTGTGCTTATTCAACAAGCAGGCGGTCCTACACCTTCTTCAGCTCAGCAATCTCCTCGGCAGCCTTTCGCTGCAGCTCAACCTGCGTTGCCTTTAATGCATCTATTTCTCACACTTTTTCTTTTGCTAGCTGTACCTAGACCTAATGCAGCTCCTCTGCCTCTTTTTGTAGCTTCTCAGCTGTGATCTATGACTGGACATATCCCTCAGTCAACTCTTTTTGTCTATCTGCCAATTCTAGGGTAGAAATGTGCTGTAACTCCACCAACATCATAGCAGATAACTTGTTCAAATCCAAAGCCACACCCTGGATTGGTCGCAACAACTGGTGTACTTCCTCATTTCCCACGTCGATCACAGTCAAAGGAACTTGCACGTTCCTAGCCCCGGGATCAGTGCCGATCGATGGGACGTCCTGCATCATAGGTCTTATAGATGTCTGCCTGGAAAAAATATCAAAAATGGAATTTAATCTATCTCTTACCGCACCGAATTCTTCATGGTTTGACTCTCGGATTGCTCGTGTCTAGCCTTAGAGGAGTCAGTGACCGCTTTGATGAGCCGCTGCAATTGTTCCTCCATCCTCGACTAGATACTGCTGTCTGCTTCATATTCTTGGCACCATTTGGTGTGAGTCTCCTCCCGCATGCGTTGTGCTTCGGCCTTGGGGTCCGTCAACGACTCGTTGTCAGAGTCATGAACACTCAACTCCTTCTAGGAAGACTCTTCTGGGGCATCGAGGGGAAACTCTTAAGAAATTTCCTCCTGACTCATTGAGTTGCACCATTCTATCAGCCAGTCTTGAACAATAGCATCCAATTCTTTCATCATGACTTTGTAAGCCAAAGGTAACAACTACTGGTCAGGGTCCTGCCTTGCCTAAATGTAAATAGAGTTGGGCTTGATGGCGAACCGACTAAGCCACTGATACTTGGCTACTGCATAAGGAGATACCCAGGGAACAACAATGACTGTGGCTTGCAGCGCCTCCCAATAGAACAAAAAATGAATGGCACAATCCGCCTATCGATCGAGCTATTCAACCCACCATAAGTTCTGATATCGTGCGCCTCGACACACCTTTGATGCATCAACTGCCATTGGTTGGTAGTATTCAGGTTCCATCCATGCAACAAGGGAAATAAGGATCAACAACCAACTATATGAAAATGGCCACCCCGCCTGAGCAGCAAAAGCATCTTCTAGAAACTAGTTCAGCAAAAACAAATATCAATTGACTTGCACTCCCTCAACACACTTCTGGGCATATGCAACAACACCTGAGTTACATTGGACCGGTCGATTTCCTCGAACAACCTTACTTGCCAGAATCCTTGCATCGATGTGCACCACTTGTGAGTTAATGCTATCAATTCGATAAGCACGACCATTACGTTGTAAGCCAAAGCGGTCCTTTAGCTGCTTGGCAAGTTTCTTGTCGGTATCCCTCCCACAGATATACTGCGCCGGATCTTCCCCGGCCTTCGATAAGCCTATGATGCTTGCGATTAAGTCTACTGTAACAAGGATGGGCGTATTTAACCAAAGTGCCCCTGCGTGAAAATAGGCCAAAATTTGTTTAACACACGCATGGTCTTCATTCAATCGCCCAAAATGAGGCATATTGATGAGCCCCAACAATCCAGATTCGTCTAACCCACTCGTCCAAGGTTGAGGAATCCGTTGAATTGGGGCACCAAGCACCATCAAGACTAACTCATAGGGCTCATCCTGGACATATTTAAGTAACAACAAGTCATGGTCTTCAAATTTCAACCTGATCAAGGCAGGGATGATGTCGACTGAGAACGTGATCCCTTCCAACATCGGCAACAATTTCGACGGATAATTCTGACTTTTCGTTGGTTGCCTCAGCTTTTCTCCCGGACACGTAGGAGAAACATATCCCAAAATATCATGAACAAAGATGCCTCGAGGGATCATAGACTCTACAACTCCCAAGCTCGACGACCCAGCCTATGGAGTTACTTCACCTTGCACTCTCATCGACATGCAAGTTTGCCTCTTTTACGGTGGCGTGGAACTGGGCTTTTGAGCCTGCCACTTCTGCTTGTGAATGGATGATGAGCTGGCATGCTCATAACTTCTTCTTCCATAGCCGTGGGCTAAATAGGGGACTCTTTTTCACTGGAAATCTCAATGGCGTCGAGGTCGCTCAGCATGCCTCATGCCCCAAACATTACAATGTGCCCGACAACTCTAACCATCTACTTAGAAACTCACTTCAAAGCTTGTAACACACTGCACAATTCACCCTTTGCTCAACACTCTGCTAGCTCAACTGAACAATGCCATCCTCCCACTTTCCACGCGCTTTTTATAGCCACTTCCAATTTAAACTCATCATGACCAAATCTATGATCACCATTATGACTAAATCCAACAGTAATGACACAAAATCCACTGAAAATCCTACTCTTCTAATGGTCGGATTAGCCATTAATGTGCGTTGATTCAACAAGCGCCGCCAGCTAACTGTTTTAACTACCTGCATTTTTTACTTGATTTGACCAACTCACAGCCCTGCAGCTATCGAAAGTGGTTGATCGTCCATCGCTACAGACTCTAACCTTGCCTAGCCTCTTCCCCTGGGCTCGCCTTGCTGCTCTGAAACAAAATATTCCTTTTTTTTCATAGTGCCTCAAGCAGTGCGCAGCTCTGGCCTGGTCGTATAGGGATTCAAGAGACTCCCATTGACGAGCGTCGGAAATACTGCCCCATCTAATTGCTGTAACTAAAATGTGCCTCCATAATTAATAGAATGAACAAGATACAAACCTAACCAATGCATTTGTAACTTACCTGGATGCTTTATGAACTTACTGTCGTAGAACAACACCAAATCTCCTTCCGCAAACTGTTTTTTCTTAATGTGGCGATCGTGCCACGCCTTTTGTCGATCCTTTGCAAACTGCTGGTGGAAGCCAACAATAAAGCGGTCTTCTTAAAGATGGATCAACTACGCAAGGCTCTCTTCTAATGCTTTTGCATCATCCATACCCGTCGCCGCGATGATGTGCAAACTAGGAACAATGTACTCCATGGGCATGATTGCCTCTTTCCCATAGACCAGCTTGAATGGGGTCTGTCTTGTTAGCCATTTGCAAGTAGTGTGATAGGCCCATAGCACTATGGGAATTTTCAGGTCCTAGTTATCACGGTTAGCATTACATACCTCAGTCAGTGCTGTTTCCAAGATTTTGTTGAATGATTCGACAGTCCCATTTTCCTATACTCTTCTCATGTTGCACCTGAAACTCCTCAGTGAGCGCTTTCACAGTCCAGTTGATGAAGTGACTGCCCTGGTCACTCATCAAAATACGGGGACACCCAAACCATGTCACAATGTTTTCAAAGATGAGCCTTTCTATTGTCGCAGTGATACAATCTACAACTGGTGCAGCTTCCACCCACCTAGTCAGATATTCGGTTACCGTAATGATGTATCATGCACCAGTCCTCTTCCCTTGTTGATTAATAGGACCCACAAAATCCACAACCCATTTATCAAAAGGTTGCAAAGTCACCTATGGTACCGGCGGCATCTCATCCCACCGCGATGGTTTACAGACACGCTGGAAGACGTCATAGCTCCTCGCATATTCTGTGGCATCATTATGCAATTTAGGCCACCATAGCCCGATGCGTAACACCTTCCGTGTAGTAGCCCATCCGCCATAGTGGCCTCCCGCAATTCATGCATGTGCTTCTTCTAGAATGGGACCCTGCTCATGCGGTAAAATACACCCTCGCACGATTTCATCTGGTCCAAGCTTATTTAACTGTCCAACAATTAGCTGAAAATCAGAAGCCTTTACTACCAGCTGCTTCTTTTGGCTAGTCGACATGTCCTCTTGGGTGACACCAATGGACAAAAACTAAGTAATTGGTGCATAGTGATCATCTGTGATGTCATAACGAAATAATTGAGCATCTGGCAATCCATCATCAATATTGGTTGGTTCGTCGCCATTCTCAATGCGAGACAGATGATCCAGACAGATGTTCAACCATCCTAGCTTCACAACTATTTCAAAGTCAAGCTCCTGGAAAAGTAACAGCCGTCGACAGATGTTCCCCTCCAACACAGGCTTATTGACTAGGTATTGCAAAGTAGAATGATCGATGAACATCTTGAAATGTCCGCCCAACAAATAGTGCCTGAACTTTTTCAAGTCATAAACCATCTCGAAGACTTCCCTTTTCGTCGTTGTATAATTTCGTTTAGCAAATGACAAATTTCTATTGGCATATGCGATTGGGTGATCCAGGTCACCCTCGCCTGGTTGCGCAAGAAAAACCCCCAATGCAATGGAAGAAGCATTGACATGCACATGGAACTCCTTATTTCAATCAGTAAAAACCAGTATGGGTGCAGAAGCCATCTTGGCCATCAAGGTGTCAAAAATTCTTTGACATTTATGAGGCCATTCATATGCTGCATCCTTTTTCAGTAGTTTCTCCATGGGGGTAGTAATCGTGGCGTAGCCTTTGATAAACTTGCGATAGTATCCCATATGCCCCAATGTTTCCCGAAGCATCTTCACATTTGTCGATGGTGGTAAACAGAGGATTAACACGATCTTCGCCGGATCAACCAATAGACCTTCCTTGCATACTATGTGCCCAAGTAGCATTCCAAACGATGCACAGAAAATACACTTGTTAGAGTTTAATGCGATCTGATGCCGTCGACACCTTTCTAGAATCAGTGGCAAGTTATCGAGATGGTCCCTAATTAGTCCATAGACAGTCCAATCATCCATATACACCTGTAGGAACTTTTGAATAAAGTCTTTAAATACAACGACAACTACCTGAGAAAATACGACTAGTGCATTCTTTAGCCCAAAAGGCATGACTGTATATAGAAAAAATCCCCATTAAGTGACAAACATGGTCTTATGGTGATCCTCCTTTGTGATCTGGATCTGGTGGTATCCTGAAAAACCATCCATGAAGGAATACATCTCTTGGCCGCCTACGCCTTCAAGAACTTCATCTGTAAAAGGGGCTGGGAACGGGTCATGTATGCACGTATCATTCAACTTCCTTAGGTCGATGCAAAAGCAGATTTCTCTTGTCTTTTTATCATGAACCACAATAGGTCTTATCCACTTGGATTCTTCTATAGGTTTGATGATCCCAACATCCAACATTCGATCTATCTCAGCCTTCACATGGTCCTTGTATCGTGGGTTCAGTCGATACGACCTTTGTTGCATAGGTTTGGCATTTGGTTTCAATAGGATTTTGATCTCCCCTAGGTCTCCTAAAATCCCCTTCATCTCTAAAAACCGTGTCAGAAAAAGGTCATGGAATTCATGTAGCAGGTCCGTGATCTTGGCCATGGTCTCCTCGTCCCAGTAGTCCCCGACATTGGCAAATTTTGGGTTCTCTGTCGACCCAATGTTGACTTTCCAGATCCTCAGCAGCTGACTCATTGAGTCTGTGGGTATGTCTGGGGCTGTGAAATCATGGCTTCCTCCAGACTCTAGAATATTAACATTCTGCAACTCATCGTCATCTTCAGGTTCCCCAGACAAGTTGTAGCATGTCATCATGGATTGGATAGAGCAGTGCGCATGTGGATCAACTGCGTATGCGATAGGGATGGCCTTTAGTACTATGTCGCAGATGATTTGTAAAGCATTACATACCTCTAGGTTGGCATCCTATAAACTAAACGTCTGTGCAAAGCAAACAGACAACTCCTCCCAAGTGGTGATATTTTCGTGCAATTTTTCTGCTACATACCAGGATCTCGGCATCTCTTCCAGAGTGTGAAAAAAAGCATGGACCCATTCATCTCTAGATTGTGATGCCCATAAATTTTGACACTCAATCAAATGAGTGGTGGGATCATTCCGTCCATCGTACCACCTAGCATGATTGACCTCTGAATAGCTAAAGTGCACCATCATCAATCGTCGACATTGTTCCCAGTCATGGATCATCTGTTTATGTGTCACCCACCATCAAGCCAGAGTAGCCTTCAGCGCATCATCTAGGGCCAATATCCTTTGTGGTTCAAACATTTTCTCTTGAAATTATCTAAGGAACTCGGGTAACGCTGGCATCCCTTCATAAATTGGCAACTCAACAATCTCAATTGCAACACGTCAGAGAGACTATGTAATCAACCCACATTTCCTAAATGATACTTCGTGCAACCTATTCTGCCAATTTTCCAGAGCATCATCAGAGTCAGAGGATGCAGAACTTGCATTGCACAATCCAAGTTCACCATCGATGGCAGGATGTATATAGTCTTCAGATATTTTATAAGCATAATCCCAACTTCTACCGACTTCATCCTTCACAGGTTCAATATATCATTGTCCCTCCTGAGGGTCCATAGGATCAATGACCCTGAAATCCTAGTTTTCAAATGTCATAACTCATTTTTTTAAGTTGATAACTGCCATTCTATCATTATCCCATACGATCCCTAGCAGTGTGGGATAGGAACCACCATCTTTGACTACTTCTATCACATCAAATTCAGCATGCATTTTCATACCTTTTCCTGATTTGCTAGTCGCAGCTGTACCAACGACCATCCAAATGTTGGATTTCCCATCAATTTCCAGGGTCCCTTTCCAGTGATAGACAAATCTCAAAGAACTATCACAAGGTACCATGTTGCCACAATGGTCCTGCTTCTATAGATGGATAAAAAGAAAATTGCATGTCGATAATTGGTAACTTACCCGAATTTCTCTTGAGTGCATGCTTTGCCCCAAAGAAGGTGTCTTTCTCTGTCACAATATCAAATGATACCTTTTTCTTTCCAGTGAGCCTAACTTTCTGCCACAGTATTTCTTCTCCGGTTGTCGTACCAACGCGAGTGATAACCCCAACGTAGAAATCCTTTGTCTGTCGTTCGGCCTGAATTGTCGCAACCGTCGGTCCTTGATTCAGGTTCGATGGTGGGTTCTGATTCAATGACTGATTCATGGGATGATTCTGATTCTGGGGTGAGTTCTGAGTCTGATTCTGCGGCAGGATTTGATTCTACATTATCGATTGGTTCTATACTTGGAACATAGGCTGATTCTGATTCTGCACATTCTACAACTGAGGAATGTTTCCATCCTGCCATTTGATAATCAATTGAGGACAATTTTCAACATTATGTTCGCTAGTCGCATAGTATGTACACTATGCATGAGGGCACTCCCTCTGATACTTCTTGAATACTCCATATGTATAACACTGGATTGATTCGCAACCTTGTCCTCTTCCTCGACCTCTGAATCCTTCGTGGAATCCTCCTCAGACTCCTCCTTGCTAAAACTGCGGTTGGGAAATCTACTGCTGCGATAGGTTTGGTTGCTACTGGACATAGTGGGGAGCTTGAACATATTGTGGCTGAGACTAAATGCGCAGCGCCTGATTATACTGTTGTCGTGATGCATATTACGGTTGTGCTATAATATGTGGCTGAGGTGCAAATTGTGGCTGTGCTGTAAATTGTTGCTGCGGTTGTGTTGGGATAAACTACATCTAGGGTGGTGGTATATACTGCACCTATGCTACTGGTTGGGGCATCTGAGGCTGTGCTTGCATTGCTCGGTGGTCCTCACCTTTCACAAAATATGAATCATACGTCCATTCCTGGAGCACATCATAAGCTCGATAATTTTTGTCATCATGTCCTACTGATAGACAAAATGTAGAGTACAGATTTTCTGCCTTGGTAACCATCTTCTGCATGTATTCATAGTTTTCATGTCGATTCCTATAGACCTGACATATGCGACACCATGGTATACCAGCACAGCTCAACGGGTTCGAGGCTCCTAATAGCAAATAATTCTGGAACGTCGGACATGTGTCCTTAGTATGTCCATCTGCATGGAAACGCTTTCACCAAAGATCATCACAATCTTCCTTGGGAATTTTTGATATCTTGCAGTTGGAGCACCAGATTGGCCAACTGTGCTTGAATCTGGTTCATTTCGACCGCGGTTTCTCCTACTGGAGATGCTTCCAACTTCATCGCAGTTTCCAGAGCCTCGCTTTGTGTCGCAATATTTTGCTGCATTAATGGTTGTCTAATATGTGGGACAAGTGCAGCGATGAACCACTCCTTGTGCTAAGCATCGCTCATCTAGAAACTGACATGAGCTATCAATGTCTTAAACCGCTGGTCAAAATCCCAAATCGTTTCATTAGGGAACTGCTTGATTTCCTTCAACTTGGTAATGTACTGAGCCTCAGACTTTAGCTTCTTGAATTCTTCAAATAACCCCATTTGGATCTCATCCAATGTTTTCGTGGTACCTCCCTAGGGAACCCGTGTGAATCTCATGAACCATTCCAGCACACGGCCCCTAAGAGTAGTTGCCAGTTGGCTTTTCTTGAAATCATCATCTACAATTTGTCAGGCGCTCCCGATCGCCTCACATAAGAACCAGTATTTCTCTGGGTCGTCAGTGCCATTTCCATGAAATATTGGTAGCTTCATTTCATTGCCCGCCATTTTTGGATTTCTTCCTCCTACTGGTGCTTTATTGCTAGACTATTGCTGACACGTCGGGAAAGTAGACGCAGAATGTGTGTTTCTTCCTAGTGGTGGAGTGGTGCGTGGAGGTGTGGGCACGTTCTTGCTGGGGTTCGCTCCTGTCATCCTTCTTGGTGTAACTTGGTCCTGGTCATCCTCATTGCCACAAAAAGGTTGCTTCATCCCATTGGGTTTTTCCTCACAGTATTGCACTTTGATCGTAGCAATACCTTCTCCCGTCCTATGCCTCTTCTCTCAAAACCTTGCTCCTCCCCTTGTACAACCACTTGTTTCCTCGGTGACTTTCACATTCTCACTAGAACTCATGTTCTTCTACCCCTTACCTTTCCATGCATCTGCCCCCTTTCATCGTGGTGCCTACATCCTCCGCATACCAAAGTTCCACTACTCTTGGTGCATCTTCAGAATACCTTTTTCATAGACCAACTGCTTAATTGACAATGGTCCGCTGAAGAACTACCTTTCTGCTTCGCTAAATGACTTATTGGTGTCGACTGTAAACTTGGTAATGTAGCCCTCCAAGATACTGTTCAACCATGCTTCAACAGCCCATGATGCCTTATTGTCTATTTCTTGTAATGGCTGGATCAGCTTTGAAGTTCAGGATGTCGGCTCTCCTCCTTGGAAGTTTGTTTTCTTAGAAGTGAACTTTGCCAGCCACTCATGCAAGAGGATAGAAAACTCACAAAATAACCATTCGTGAGGACCGTCATGGATATACCTATCCAACCAATGGCTCGTCGACAAGTTCAGATTCTGATTTTTGGCTTTAGGAAATGCTCGCAACTTTAGAACAAACCACCCTTTGATCTTCGGTTGAGTCAGATGCCAGAACATATCCTCCTTTTAATCGCAACTCGGTCCTGGAAATCGAACCATTTGTTGGTTTGAACCCACCAACAAGGCCTCGTCGATAGGGGTTCTCACTTTGTTGACACCCAACCAGCACGATCTCCCTGAGCACTGGCCCAGACAGGTTTTACCCTGCCTAGCAACATCCACAAAGTAATCGAAGTCTCACCCAAGATGTTTAAGGGAGAGTTGTTGGAACCGAGTTTCTGGTGGTGAGGACAGAGGATATGGGATCTGATGGGGAGACAACAAAACTATTGGTTCTAGAATTATACAGTCATCATTGATTCATTTCCACAACTATAGATTGCATCATACATTTGTCACAGTATCGCTAGTGCAGCAACATCATTTATAAAACATCTTAACTCATAATGCAATGGAAATGTAACAGAATTAAAACATATCACATTAACATCAATATAGAAAAAATGGAATAGACTACAATGACATCATATCAGATTGCAACATCATAACGGGTCTAGATCACAGCAACATCATAACAAAACAGATCACAACATCATGACAAATTAGATCACGTCAAGAACAAAAGATAATATTTGTGCAACAACAATCATATCATATTAATCTTGCGAAAAGGATCCAAAATACACAATTATTCTCCACAATAGGAGGCTGAATACATCAGGAAAAACCTAGATAGATTGTCGATACAACAGGAAATTCTCCAAGACTAGAGACAGATTGCACTATGTCTATCAATTCCATCATATCTATTCAATTGGAAAACTAGTTCTACAAATAGGCTTGTGCCTTTCCATTGAGGGTCCACTTCTAACTAACTTATAATCACTAATGACCTATTTTGATAAAACTTGGTTAAATAATATATAAAATATTCCAAACGATTATTCTTCCGCTCGTCATGCTGATCTGGCCTTGCGCGGTACCGTGTCAGCTTGCGCAGTTGCCGCGATGCTGCACAACTTACTTACCAAAACCCCTGCCAACAACCATATTATTAGATAATCCATCGTAGTGATGATATATCTTGCACCGATTCTTTTCCCTAGAGGATTGATGGGTCCTACAAATTCCATTACCCATTTATCAAATGGTTGTAGCGTAAACTGAGGTACTAGCAGCATCTCATCTCTTTGCAATGGCTTTCCAGTTCTTTGAAATACATCACAACTTTTAGCATAGTCCATGGCATCGTCGTGCATTGTCGGCCACCATAATTTAGATAGGAGTATCTTTCTACTGGTTGTGCAAACTCCATAATGTCCTCTTGCAATCCTTCCACGCACTTCTTCCAATACTCTTTCTTGTTCACATGGAAGAATATATTGATGTAGAATTTCATCCGGCCCCATATTGTATAGTTGTCCTACGATTAGTTGGAAGTCAGCGGAGTTGACAACCAGTTGCTTTTTCTGAGTCATGGTGAAATCCTCTTGGGATTTTCCTATCTCCAAAAACTAAACGATTTGTTCATAATGGTCATCCACCATTCTGATTCTGAACAATTGCACATCAGGAAAGCCATTATCAATGTTGTTGGGTTCTTCTCCCAACTCTATCCTTGATAGATTATTGGGTTCTGCATTCAACCGCCCTAGTTTCACAATGATCTCTAAATCAAACTCTTGGAATAGTAGCAACCATCGATAGATATTCCTCCCCAACATAGGATTATTGACCAAGTTTTTCGAAGCTAATTGATCCGTAAACATTTTGAAATGTCCTCCTATCAGGTAGTGGCAGAATTTTTGTAATGCATACACCATCTCCAATCCTTCTCTTTTCACCGTTGTGTAGTTTCTTTTTGATGTGGAAAACTTTAGAATTGGAAACACAATCAGGTGGTCGATTGCTCCTTCCCCTGGCTGAGCCAAGATTACCCCTAATGTGACTGAAAAAGCATCGACATGAACATGGAACTCCATCTAGTCCAAAAAAACTAATATTGGTGCTACAATAATTTTTTGCTTTAGTATGTCGAGGCTCCTATGACACTCATTGTCTGACTCGAACTTCACATCTTTATTCAATAGCTTCTCCATTGGCGTAGTGATCATTGTGTATCCTCTTATGAACTTCGGGCAGTGCCATGTTTGGCCCAATGTTACCCTTATTTGTTTTATTGTTGTAGGTACCTGTAAGTCGACAATTACCACAATCTTGGTAGAATCGACCAACATGTCGTCCTTAATACAATGTGTCCCAATAGAATATCTAATGGGGCGCAACATACACACTTCTTCAAATTTAATGAAATCTGATGTTGTCGACACCTTTCTAGCATCAGTCGGAGATTCGTTGTGTAGTCTTTTACCAAACCATAGACGGTCCTATCGTCCATGTATACTTCCAGGAATTTATGAATGAAGTCCTTAAGCATGGCGACAACTATCCTTGAAAATATTGTAGGCGAATTCTTGAGTCCAAACGACATCATTGTGTATTGAAAACATCACCATTCTATTACGAAAGTGGTTTTGTGTCTATCCTCCTTCGCAATCCTTATTTGCTGATATCCCAAAAATTCGTCCATGAATGAATAGATTTCCTTTCCTCCAACTCCTTCCAGTACTTCAACGGTAAATGGCATTGAAAATGGATCATGAATACTTGCATCATTCAGCTTCCTTAGATCGACGTAGATCCATATTCCTCCTTATTTTTGTCCCACACAACCATCCGACTGGTCCATTCTAACTGTTCTACAGGTTCTATAATGCCATCATCCGTCATCCATTCTAATTCTTCTTTGAAGGGATCTTTTTATCTGAGATTCAATCTGTATGGTCAATGCTTTATTGGTTTCACATCAGGTTTGAGCGGAATCTTCATTTTGCCTAAATCTCCTAAAATACCTTTCATTTCGGGAAAATCGGTCGAGAATAAGTCTTGAAACTCATGTAGTAGATCGATGACTTTACCCATTGGAAAATCATCCCAGTAATCCCCAATACTAGCGAAATTTGGGTCTTCTATTGTCCCAATATTAACCTTATTCAGTTTCAGTGGTTGTTTGAATTTGTCGCCTAACACTTTTGGTGCTATAATGTCACAACTTCCCTCCGACTCTAGAATATCAACATCTCTTGTATCGTCTTCATCATAAGTTTCTCTTGATACATTGTAACATGTTGTTGTTGATCCTAGATTTGTTATCATTTTTGGTAGATAAATTACTCATTTAACCACATATTTTATTATCTTTTGTATATTTTATGACACGCAGATCATTATTCAATCTTAGGTATGAATGTTTTTAAAGTTTATATAAATTATTTTATTATTATCATTTTTATGGTTTTATTAATTAAAAATAACATTATTAAAACTTATTTGATGCATTAATTGGTTTGTATAATTGTTTGCAGGTTTTCTAATCTTTTTGGGCCAAGTTAATATGCAAAACACATTCAGCCCGCTTTTCGCATAGCATATCTAGCTCGATGTCCAACTCATCATCCAGCCCGTTGTGTGAAACTCGTTGGTGGTTTTCCAGATGTCGAAAGGTGTTGTTGTAGACTCCATTCCTGAATCATGCCAGTAGATAGAAACTTCGTTCGCCCTATATCGATGCCCGACGTATCCAGCTCACTTCCCAACCCTCCGTTCAGCTCGTCCAGATCACCCATCGGACTGTGCATTGCTGAGAATTAACTCCTGGAATTAAACATTGGAACAGTCTGCAAACGATTTGGTTATCCATGTGTCTAGTGATGGAGCTGTGTTCTAGATACTTGCTAGCCTACATTCTCCTTTATTCGCCACCACATCAACCATCCATGTGCTGGATTGATGCATTCAACTCACGCCCTAGAATATTCGCCACTACGCTCTCCTCTATTCACCACCAGTCGCCTGCTGCACTCTGAAAGGAACTCATATGCCACCTCTGCAGATTGTTCATGTTGAAGAGAAGCTTGTGCGCCACCTTTGAAGAATGTTTGCGTTGAATAAGGGATATGCTTATGCGTTGGTCTGTGATCAGTTAAATTTCCATTATAATCAACTAAATTTAGAGAGAAGTTGAGCACTAAAGGGTCAAATTGCTCACCCCTGTAAATCATTATATAAAGTAGCCTCTTTGAGAGAGCTTAGTTAGCTAGAAAATTAGTCAGTTAGCAGAGTTAGGAGAAGAGTTCTTGCTATGATTTACATGAGAAATGATGCTTGTATAAATACCCATGCAATGGTTGCCTTGGTGATGGGATGCCACCTTTCAGAAGGTGCCTCTTCATTTACCTTTTCATTTAATTATTTAATTAATTTATCAATATTATTAATATTTTTAAAT